>WIPJ01000175.1:200135-215550 GCA_018155075.1 Cassiopea andromeda
TATATATATATATATATATATATAAGCTACATATCTTTCGTGTCTAGGTCGCCATTGTAGACAAAGATAGTATTTATTTAGCTGACAAAACTATGTCCGTCGTTTTAGCTATTGATGCATTTATCAAAGGATATCACGTCTACAAAGTATTTTGATACTGTTTCCAAAACTATTTGTTATTTTCCTGAGCACAAAGAAGCAAGCGCACTGTTAAATTGAAAGGGAAACAGTAGGCTTAAACGATTGATATGGATTACAAGTCCTTTGCCTACTGAAATTTAAAGGACGTGCGGATTTCGTGATAATTTACAGATACAACTTGATATTTAGTAACTACTTCATAAGATAAGTTGAAGAAATATTGATCAAGATTGCTGACAAGACTGCTTTGATCGCATTTTGATTGAATCTACCGATTTTGCTTGAATTAAAAGGAATCATATGTTGAAAGGAGTTAGCAATTTTTTCGATTTATCGAGTTATTTGACTTATACGGATTGCGACTTATCCGGCTTAATTTCTGTACATAGAGCATACCAAAACCAAAGAAAGGAGAAAATGTTCGAGGTCGGAGGAGCTCGACTTAAGCTATAGTTAACGTATTGAGGCTCAACTGTAATTGCTATTAGTAACAGTCTTTTTGATATCATAGTTGATGATTAATGAGGTTATGGGGCATTATATGCAACTGGAATCTCCTCTAGCTTACTTTGCAGTTTTAATGTGTATTGATGCAATCCAGTTTTTCTTCCAATGAACTCACTTTTTTTGTTGTTAATTGCGTCCGCCATGGCATCAACCTACACAGCACATCCAGTGCCACTGTTGAAAGATCGCATGTTTCTTTTCTAGGAACGGCTAATTGGGCTCAGTATTGAAACTTTATTTCAGCTTTTTCATGATTCCTGCATCAAAACTCTTTACAAAATTTCTTGTCAAAGTTGTCTTTAACTTCCGATGCTGTACGCATTTACTCTCAAGGGTAGGTAAATAGGTGCATGTATGCCAAGACTAATAAAAGCTCTTTGCGCACATAGAAGATAAAATGTTGAAGAAAATCAAACATAACAAACAACTTTTGTGCATCGACTATTCAAGTATGTATATGAGCTTATTAACTTCCTTAGTTCCCAAGAATCCAGCATTGACTTTTTTGAAATGTCTTGCAATAATTTCTTATAAACCTCTTTCTTGAAATGGAAAAGCATGTATTCATCTTAGAAGCATGAGTATCCATCCAATACAAAGAAATCTTGAAGGCAGGCTTTGCGAGAGACTTGTGATCTTGAAAATAAAAGTATCTTAGTAAAAGCTATCAAATACACCTCTCGAAGATATCATCGCATTCCGTTTGCAGCAGTTTGTCGATATGTTGCCCTAGAGCAAATGTCTCATGCTCCAATGATATCGCTCTGCATGGATGCAGAACAAAATGCAGTGAATTCAAACTCATTTTCTTCACACGAAAAATACTCATGTGCTAGCATTAAGGAGTAATACTCCCCAATTCAAATATATGCCCCATATTACATCTCCTTGGTAATAAAGGAAATGTGCAAAAAATTATGAAAAAAGTGTTCAAGTGTATCAAAAGAATATTGCCGCTTTTTTCGTGCTGTAGTAAAGTTCTGTAGCACCAAAAGACTATTTATGTATTACATTGATATGAAAGAGGGATAATTCTGTTCTCTAAAGGTCAGTGTATCGACGGGATTCGGGAAACATTACCAAATAACCCTACGATAAACAAATACCATTTTGACAACAAAAAACGTAACGTTAATACGTACTCCATTTATTGTTGCTAGATTCATCTTGGGCAATACACCACTCAGTTAGACTATGCCATCATCTTAACCATATCATGAAATATATGCTCAAGTAGTTTGGTTTAGAGACCAGGACTATTTTTCTTTAAATGTTTAAGTAAAAATTTGTTATTTTCGGGTGATTATTGCAATACTTTGTAAGAACGACTGAAAAATATTATGAGCGGAGTGACGTAAGCTTTTTCAGATTGAACACTGTCTATTCTGGCCCGTCAACTAATGTACCTGTTGCCCACATATGCATTCGAAATTTTTGACGCGAACCTAGTAAAACTTAAGAGGCTGGCTTTTGCGGCTTATTTAGGCGCCGTACGTTTCCTAGAATGGAATCCGTGAACGAGCCTCGTTTTAAATTTTTCTCCCTTGTTTAATAAGAGAGGTTGTTTATTTCAATTCCTCTTGCAATCTCCTTCTATGGTCGCCAACTAAATTGTATTGAACTCCCTCTATGGAATTGATTCTCGCTTCTTCCCAACAGCAGACAGTTTGTCTTAACAATACAGAAAACTTGCACTTTCTTTCCATTCATATGTAAATTCAGGTTCTTTCGTGCTTGAATTTGTTGCTTTGTGTCCTTATCATGGCGATGGCTGAATCAGGTAGCAAAAAAGAGCGCTCAAATTGCAAACCTACTCGGATTACCTCTTTTGGCAGTGAAAGTGAAGACGAATTTGACTTGCTACTCGACGCTTTAAGCACCATTGACAACAAATTGTGCTTAATTGAAACAAATACACGTCAATTTGAAGATGAGATTCACACAGTGGTTAGGCGAGATTCTGCTGTTGTTAATGTTTACTTACAAATTAGTATATCATCCATCGAAGATATTGACACCTTGAGACAAGAATTTACTTGCCACTTTTACCTTGGAGTCATGTGGGAAGAGCCTCAGCTTAAAGATTACGTAAGAGAGGGAAGAAAAATTGAATGGGACAAATGTTGGAACCCAAGAATTCATTTTCAAAATGCAGTTGAAATACGCAGCATGACAAGTAGTTCAAGATTGCTCCAGCCTTTGTATGATGGAAACCCAAATGTTCAGATATCATATCGGGTGAAAGGTAAATTCAAAACCCTGTTTGATTTGAGAAACTTTCCTTTTGATAAGCAAAGGTTGCAAATATGTATTGTATCCAAATGGGGAGATAGTGTAGTGCAGTTGAAGGAGGCCTCTCATAAACCAGGATACCTATGTTGCAAAACATTCTTATGCGAGCATGAATGGGATTTATATAAGCACGTGATTGGAACAGAATCCTGCACTGCGGATGACTGTAACAACGATCATTCATTAAGTGACTGCACTAACAAATCTTCAGTTATGCATTGCAGACATAGAGCTGCATCCTCCATCCAGCCAAGTTCTCCTGCTGAACATGTAGCCATGAAGAAGACAATGAGTGAAGACAGGCCACTCACCTTTTCAGTATTTACATTTTCTTTCAGCATTCGCAGAAAATTTTCATTTTTCATGTCCAACATTGTTTTACTTTTGTCTCTTATAAGCTTTTTAGCTCTTGGTCCATTCTGTGTGCCCCAGACTGAAATTGGTGACAGGATGAGTATCATATTCACTCTTTTGCTTACTGCTGTCACTTTCAAATTTGTTGTTTCACAGTCTTTGCCCAGAGTATCATATCAAACACTATTGGATCAGTATGTATTGTCATGCATTCTCTACATTTTTGCCATGTCAGTCATCATTGGAGTGACCACCAAAATCAAATTCTTGCAAAAGCATGAACCGTTCACAGTCATCGTGTCCTTTTGTTTATGGTTTTTTATCACGTCATGGATAGTATTTACATCTATGGTTACGGTAAAGAACTCAAACATTGAGATACAGCGTCTAGAGAACATCTTTAATTCACGTAGTACTCAATCAACTGTATTCCAGCACCTCACAGAAGCAGGAATAAAGGACATTATTCTGCCAAAATTGTCACCCAATATTATCCCTCTCCGCATCTCAGAATCAACGGCATCTTCTGCACTGCCACAGCAAAGCCTTTCACATGCAGCAATTGATAGGTCAAGTGGTTTGGTTAAGATTCATGGAAGAAGTCGCGAAAAAAGTTTGACTTTGGCGAAAATCCGCCTTAAAAAGAAGATTCTTAAAAAAAGGCAGGAAAAGGAAAGTGGAAGGAAGAGGCCTAAATCAGCTAGAGTAATCTCAGATGAGACCAGAACATGTGGAATTAGGCCTGTTGTTGAGACGAGTAATGCACTACTCTCAAGCTCCTCCTCATTAGAAGCGCCGGAAGGAAATGAGATTGTTTTAGTGAGATACGCGGCATCATTTTGCGGCTCAGAACATATGTCAGATGATGAAATTTCAGCAGGAGGTGATGTTTTTCCACAGAGGTTGAGTGAATACAAAGCTGCTTATGACTTACATGAGGAGAGCAGGGAAGTTGCAAGTATCAGGTCTCTAGCATCACAAGGGTAGTATTATTTAGAAGTATATGACTTCGAAATCAAGTATCAGGTATCTAACATCACAAGGGTAGTGTTATTTAGAAATAGATGGATAAGAAATTCCTTTTTTGGGTTGAGTTACTGTTATTTCTCAACAAGTCTGTGTTATTTTTATTGCTTGATTCAATTATTGTGCACAAGCATTGCCATTATTTTCAATTTATGAAGGAATTATTTTAAATAGCAGCTCAAAGCAATTATGCGTCATGTGGCTTCAGCTGAAATATATTGTGCTGGACTTAATGCTTGCTCTATTAAGATATTCAATGCTTCGCGAACATTGAGTCTTTTGTTTTGTTCATAGAAAGAGACTTAAATACTTGAATTATTAGTTGGTAGTATTGTGCAGACTTTATCGGATAATATTTTAGTTCAAATTAATTATGTGTATTTCTATTGCTTGTGGTAAGATGATCTTTCAATTACTATATCACCAATGCGTTCAGTTAAACCCTTAACTTGCTTAATGATTTGAGAATGTTGCGTTTGATTGTAGTGACTACATGTCAAAATAATTATTAATTTTTATATTGCTTGTAGTAAGATAATCTTTCAACTCCTATTACACCAATGCATTCAGTTTAACCCTTAGCTTGCTTAATGAATTGAGAATATTGCGTTTAATTGTAGTAAGTACATGTCAATAAAGAATTGATATTGTAATGAAATGGCATGGCTTATTAATCGTTTGAATTTAACTACAGTAAATAAATGTCTGTCTATGTTTATTGTTCATATTCTTCAGATTTTACATTCATAAATAATTATTTTGTATTTCATTGTTCTTCCTTTATTATTTTGTTTTACGATATTTTCTCATTACTATTTACTTATTAGTTGTTTTATTTCCCATTTGGCTTTCATTGCCTTTTTACGTGTTTGTTGTTCCTCTGTTCATTGCTTCATTTTCCACATGATGCCATTTATCCCCTCGTATTTGTGATTTCTTTATTGAACTTTATATTGCTTAATCTTTAATATTTCTCGTATTCATTACTTGCTCTTTCTTTTTTTCTTTGCTCATTTTTGGTTTATTTGTTCTGTTCTTGTTCTGCAAACAATTAGTTTGCAGAAATGCAGCATCTGCACTGAGTGGCCAAAATTATTCACAGCTTACTTAAAATGGTTGTTGTTCATACAAGACGTTTTCAAGGGTTCACCTATAAGCAGCTGCTTATAGGTGAACGCTTGAATATCATTGTACAGTGTATTTGAATATCATTGTACAGTATAATCACGTTACAACGTACTCGGCTATAACGTGCCTGCAGATATAGAGTATCTCAGTTGCCGGTCCCGGAAAAAGGTTCATATATACCCTTATAACATCCTCGTATTATAGTGTACCCGGTTATTATGCACTTACGGTTATAATTTACTTGTTTTATGGTACCTCAAGACAAACTCTTCCGGCTATACTGTATTTTGTGGGAATTGTTGGCTTTCTGTCTTTGCTGTTCCGTCATATAAATCCGTCCTACCTTCCCAGTTGCTGCTAGTACCAAACAAAATTGTTAACGATCACTGTGGGAGCACGCATTGTGCTATAGCTTGACATTGATAACTTTAGTAATCATACATTTACATTCGGTCTTATGTGTGCCATCTCAGTCAGTAGTGAAAGTATTAGCAAAAATGTACTGGCATGAAAAGCCACTTATCGATTCGAAAAAGAAGAACCCAATGACATTGCCTGTTCGAAAGCATGCTACGAACTTCTTTAAACTTTGAAGTTGCTAATCATGGAATTTCTAATCAAAAAGTGCACTATTATATGGATGTGTTTTTATTTCTTAAAACTCCCAAATTTGTTCAGGAGAAACGTTTCCGAGTCTTTGTCTCAAGTACTTCAACCTCAGAAAGTGGTAAAAAGCGCCAAAAGCATGTCATTCAATAGGCAGTAACATAGTATAGTAATCTGGTCGATAATGCTTACGTCAGTTATAAAATACTTCGGATATAGCGTAGCAAATCAGCCGGTCCCTTCAAGTATGTTATATCCGGATTATACTGTACCTCAAAAATGATTTAGGTGGTAAAATATCTGAAAAAATCCAGGAGTGATTTTTCAGCCTTGAATAAATATAGTTTATACTTTTTCCCCGTTCAAACCACTGTCAAAGGTGCATCCTGGGTAGGAGAATTCTCATAGGAAGAGCAATGTTACATCAAAGTTCTAAAGTACAATTGAATAAAATGTTGGGTACCCTAATAGTACTGCATTAGCATAAACCTTCTGGAACTTCATTTACTAGAACTTGGAGATATTTATGTGTAACGGTCCTAAGGGGCTCAGATTCTTAAATTTGGAGAACATTTCTTGCTAAGTATCAACATCTTTTACGGCCAAACATCCATGGACCGTGTGGATAAGGCGTATTCATCAAAAGCATTATATTTTACGCTACATAAAGAAAAAAGTAGCCTTTTATGAACTTAATTATTCAGCAAATTATGTGTTGCTGTGTTTCCGCGGCTGTTGAAAGTATTCGTCTTAGTATTACAGGATATCAGTGACGTAGCGTGACTTTTTCGGCTGGGTATTCCATCATAGGGTGTAGCTGGGCGTGGTGTTCCTGGGTGTAGAAAGTTAACGCCTAATGCCATTTAATACCATGAAATCAAGTATTTTGCAAAATGCATCTTCTTTTCCAGTTTCTGCTACGAATTCTAACTAGGCTAGGCTTTTAAATTTCTTCTGGCCGTAACCTTTTTTACGTTAATAGCTCTTGCAAACCAGTTACGGCTACGAGGCCACTCTCGTTGAATGTCTAATTTTTTACTTAATATCATTAATATCTAAAAATTCTGTGATAATAGTACTAATAGCAATAAAGAAAACTTCAAAGACAATGCTAAGCGAAAAGAAATAAAGTATCGACCTCTTCTAGAACATTCTGCTAAAATATCACCCAATCGCCGACTCCTCCATAGTCAACTAAGTTGAATGCATCTAGCAAATCAGGAACAGGACCTATAGCAACACAGCCTAGGAGCCTCTTCAAACCTGAACAAAAGACTATTATTTACAATAGGAACTAAACAATAGTATGTTGATAGTGACATCATGTCACATAACTTTGCATTCCTTTGGATTGTGCAAATCTAGCAACTTGCATTACGCAAACAGGAAAAAGGATAAGCAAAGGAACTTTTAAGTATTTGGAAATAAAAGGGGGAGTGCTCGAGGTCTATCACTTTATTATACATGAACGTAAAAATAATATAATTATAGGTTCCTCTTAAAATTTATTCATGAAATGGAGCATTTTGATCGGTGGAAACATCTTTCCAGGTATTCACTGCGTATTCATGACGAACTTCTGTTAAACATGAAGTTGTTTTTCGATCCTCCGCATCATCTTCACGTATCTGCTTGCTTCTAAGCGATTCACATCTGCACACCTATGCACTTTTAATATTTTGGCAGGTAAACACATTGAAAGGGAGTGTTTCAGAGAAGTAACGTTATCCCAACGTAATGCAGATTATTATTTTATTTCTGGAAATTGTAGGGCATTCACTGAATACATAGAATACCCTGACGCTGCGCCACTCTAGGATGTGCATGTTAATTCACCCCAATAAACCAAATACTGATTGCCTTGGTCTATCAGCAATGAAGTGCGCCTATGAGTTGCATTTTCAAATTGCATCGGTGTGTTCTATTTGGCCTCAATGAAGTCCAAAAATTGCTTAGTTATTTAAAGAAATTTCATTCAATTATAATATTGTGATGTCATTATGCTGTTTTTGTTGGATTTTACAAATATAATTTTCATAGGTTTCAACTGACCATTGCTCTATTTCTAGCAATGGTGTTAAGACTTACTTGATCTATTTTACTTTATATATTGTTCTGCTTTTTCCGTCATGATGAAATTTAACAATCCTTGCAGTACTGTTTGCTCAACAAATTTGTTAAAACTTTCTTTGAATGTTAGGTGGAGGATTAATTTCCTTGTTTGCTAAGTTGTTTAGAAGCTTTCTGTTTCGTGACCACACTTGGGACTATCTTTTAGAAATATAGCTTTTATTTCAATTCGCATCATTGAATTTTATCTTTGTGACATCTATGTTGACTTAGAGACTGGAAGATTGCTACATATTATGGCTGGCATTAGATCAACAAGATTAATGGGTGTGAGCTCTTCAAGGACGTTGTCAAGTTTGGAGGGGATTGAAGAACAACAAGAGGATGCACCATTAATTTCAACACCATTGTAAGTCTGACATATTCACATATACACCAACTATTTCATTTATTATAACTTTGCTGCACATAATATGTAGCCTGATCCGATAATGACCATCTTTTGCGCATCTTTTCATTTAGCATGACATAAGAAACTCAGGAGAAACCTTGTATATGGACTCTGGTATTGGAGAAATTTCTGGCTATGTTATGGAATGCAGTCACCAGTCCCTTTCTGGAGGCACATGTGATTGCAAGTATTTGGGACCAAACACACTTGCAAAAGCTATAGCACGAACGAAAGATTACCTGTGCCAATATCACTGCCAACCGTACAAGCGCACTTGTCAATTACAAACTTCTCGCATATCGTCATTCTTTTGCCCTCTATGAGGCCACTGTTTTCAATACTCGCATACTTCGTATTATGATGCTTCTAGCCTAGAATTTGCAAAAATATCCACTTTCATCGTGCTTGGTATTTTGGATATTGGGATATGTCATCGCACATACAACTCCAAATACTTCAGAACTGAACCACCTGCAGTTAAGACCAATTTCCAGTGAGAAAAACTCCGCGAAATGCGAAAAAGTTCGACCGAAATACGTCACAGGCATGCGCAGTGACATTTCGCAGAGATTTCAGGGGAAAAATTTTCTGAGCAAAAAAATTTGACTCCAGTTCAACATTTTTCTCATTTCGCTTGCGAAATTCTCTCGCAGACCAATCAGAATCCATATCGGCTTGGCAAGGTGGCACCACTGATCAGTGGGTGACACATTCCAGTGATTTTGAAGTAAACAGAAACAGCGAAATGGCCTAAATAGCAGTGGCAACACGAAACCCTTCATCGAATGCAACGGAAAACGCAGCTACAATAATTATAAAAGGTCTTTACCTTCAGCAGTATGTTACAGTGAAGTGGAGAGTCAGAATGTAGACTAATTGAGTGTCGCAGGATCATGAAATCGCACTTTCCTAGCAATATTGCAATTCCCTCCTTTCTTTATGAAAATGCTCCGCGATTCCAGGGCCCTTGCCTATTTTTTCTCTGTCTTTAGTGTCAATGCAAAGCGAGCAAGATCATAATCTCCTTACACCATGAGTTCACGAGGTAAATAAATTATTTTGCGAAGAGATATTGCAGAGAGATTTCGCCGACTGGAAATTGACTTGCAAAATATTTCGTGAGAAATTTTTCGCTCGAAAAATGTCGCGAGAACTATTTCGCTGAGTTTTTCTCACTGGAAATTGGCTTTAACGAGTGCACGTGCAACTTAACACTAGTAAGGATTAGTAAAGACCTTAAGTCGCTCTCAAAAGTAAATCAAAAATCCTCATGGAAGCATAGAGGCAGGCTCGAAATAGGTGTTAATTCTCTAAATATCCAGCTTAAGAGACGGTATTTCTCTGCTAAAATCTCTGAATTTAAGGGAAACATAAAAGAGTCTTGGTGGAACTATCAATGAGCTATTGAAACAAATCTACTCACCAGAGCATCCCAGCTAACGTGAAGGTGCTTAAGAAACATACTAAATGATGTGAGACTACCTAAAAAAAGCTCGAAAACTGGTCGAAAATGTTTCTCTTTGAGAGGTGCTAAGACTCGGAATGGCCTCTCTGTTGAGCGAAAGCTGGCATCATCCCTGACTATTTTTGAAAATTGCATATAGCATATAATCATTTTAAGCCTTGATTCTTCTTTTACTGATGCATTATTTTTCTATTGTTAATTTCAATTTTAGTTAATGTTTTAAGGACCGTGCTAGGTTCACTTTATTTGATATTAGATATGGTTTGTTTATTTTGTAATGTATGTTATGGAGGGCCCCTTGAAAACCAGCACTGCTGAAGTGCAACCTTCCTAAAATACTTGAAATGAAAGATTTGAAATGAAATGGACTGAATCGCATGGATTCATGCGAATGGTTCATGGTTTATGAGCAAGAAGTAGGGCTTTTACTCATTCTAGATCCAACCCTATTTGGTTTGAAGGAATAATGTCTCATGAAACCCACGCAAAATGGGGTTGGCCTTCGACCAACTGAGAAGAAGAGTTAGGTATGAGTACTATGAGTCACGGAAAGCTGTGCCTATCCTTGTCAGCAAAATTTAGGCCTTGCTCAACCCTCCCAAGAAAATACTTTAGCAGAGGCTGTAGACCGCTGTCGTCCTCCTGTTCAGAACAATCAATTTAGTTTACATCATGTTCCTTCTTCGCCTCTTTCAGCACTTCGCATTCGCGTATATTATTGCCGTACACCCAGAGGAAGCTGCTCTAAGAGATTCTATCTCCACTTCACAATATTTTGTCTTCAAATCTGATAGAAAAGCACCAACATTTGAGATTAGTTGAAAACCGTGTGGAGTAGAATGAATGAGTACTTTAAGAGTCCTTTCATCATGTATTGATAGTCAGTCAAATCAAATTGAGTTGATTTGTAATAATTCAATTTGTGTAAAGTAGCACTTCACAATTCTTCTTGTAATTAAAGTCAATTTCATTTTATTTTATTCCAAATACCTGATGAAATGTTAGACAATTTAGACAAAGCTCATTCATGTGCTCGATGCGGTTTTTGACTTAGCCCAACTGTTAATGTACTCGTATTATGTTCAAAAGTAAATTCTTTTGAAGAATTTGAAACTCTCTGCGCAATTATTGCTGTGTTTCCAAGAGCAATTTATGTTGAGGAGACATGCAAAAATAGGAGAAAAAGGAAGAGAATATGAGTAATATACATTGTTTTGAACAGGAATTGGTATGGACCTGCTTTCTATAGAAAAGATGGGCGCGTCCCCTAGCTTTCTGTTACTTACTGAACCTATTTATTATTTTCATTCAACCATTGGCACAGTTCTCTTATTTGTGAAAATCTCAGTTGGCTTGGATCTATATTCATTGAAAACCCTTGGTAATGCTCTTGAACCAAGAGTGGTTCCTTCAATGACATGTGGTTGCATTGTATAGCATCCCCAAAAATTTCATTCATATCAGAATTTGTAAGCAAGGTACCTGCTGACTATTCATTGTTATGTTGCACGACAAGATATGCAAAAATAGTCATTATCTAATCAGATTAGATACTATTTTCTGACATGCTAAAGGGCCATTAGACATGCTGATAAAATAACAGTACTTTGAAGGAATTTTGACGGTTTCAATCATTCTATATGGGTAATTGATGCATATTAGCAGCAAAATTTTCTTGCTTCTTCAGCATTTTTCTATCATATGCGGTAGTTTTCTTGCACGTTATGTGTATTCATTTTTATATTTAAACAAATAATTGTTATTTTCATCTTATTTTAGTGGCTTTGAGGCAGAGCCATACCCTATCATTAGCAAAACTGTTCCTGAACGGCAGTTCCTACAGCAACAACAACACCAAGTACCAGAGCAGCCATCATCCTTTGAAGCAAATCAATTGACCAATGATACTGCCCAAAAGGGGATCGCTGCACAAGGAGAAAAATCAAGCCGCCTTCTACCAATCGCAGATAAAGGCCCTGAGCCGGAGAATGTAAGAGAACATACTCGGACTGGGAACCTACATTTACCTGAAGTACGTTCATAATGCTACCTTATGAATATTTTATAGGTACCTCAATTATAGTCAGAAGTATGTTATGGTTACGTCAAGCTTTATACGCAGCTCTATACAAATATATCTCATTGAGCAGCATTTGCGCCAATAATTCTTTTTTTTATCAAGTACAATGTAATAGCGTTATAACATACTCGGTTATAAAGTAACTTCTGATATAACGTAACCCATAGGCGGATCCCGACTGTCGCAAATGACTTGCACAAGTCACTCAACTTTCTGATTGATAAAGCTAAAATGGAGCAAAGTTGAGAACAGCAATTTGTGTTATAACGATTGAGTTCCCATTATGCCTCACTGGCAGTGACGCTTTGAAGCCCTCTCTAAGACTCCACAGTTCATTAAAAAGGAACTCATAACAATAGGCTATTGTTTTCAGTTAGCATGTGGAAAATATTTGTAGGCTTCTTGCATGTTTATCTTCGAGGCCGTAAAGTTGATGTTCTGTGGTCGATTGATGCTTCTGCCGTGACCTTAAATCAATCTATGCGATGAATGGTCTTTATTTCCTTCACATTTGTTGTCATTAGTACGGTAAAAATTCTCAGGTTGATTGCAGTAGGATTTTAAAGACCTACTTGAACTTACTTGAACTGGCTTTGACTGACTTACGGCCACGACAGAAACACCAAGCGACCACAGAGCTACTGCCACACGACTTCCAAGATAAAACCTCAAGAAACTGTTCGCAGTGCATACACATTCGAATGAGATTGAAGTTTTTTTCGATGTGTATTCAGTTCTAACTATGCAATAAGAATACCTTAAGAACCAACCTGCATGAAATCCAATCTAATGAGACTAGAATACGATTTCCAAGCCCATATCTACACGTGGATGGCCTAAATAACTTCAATTCCACATTAACGTTTGTACCATCAAAGAAGATTTCCACCTGCCCTGGACGTAGGAACGTCCTTGGATGGTATCTATTTTATTTTACGAAGAAAGAAGTTACTAGACTAAGTGATAATTCATTACATCGATGTAGAAGATACTCGTCATCTAGGTAATACAGCGCACTTCAGATGGGTTTTTGCACAATTGTGATGTTTCTAATTGTTTACCGTTTGATGATGATGATGGTGTGATAGGAAAATTGTTCGTTTTTGTCTGGAAACGTTCCAAAATTGAAAATGTCAGCAGCTTACGCTCGCGTCTTGTTGGTCTATTTTTTGTTAAGGCATCAAGAAAGAAAAGGGCGTGGCATCCCAAAAATTTTCCCAAACCACATCCTTTTGGATATTTTGCGACAGTCGGATTCATCTCTGAATCCGCCCCTGACGTACCCTAGTGGCCGGTCCAGGTAAAAGGCTCATACAAACCCTTATGGAAATACTCCGGTTATAAAGTACTCGTGTTTTGGCCCCTCAAGACGAATTCCTCCAGCTATAGCGAACATGTTTGGGTATTTTTGCTTATTCTCTTTTTGGATTCATCCATTAAAACTGTCCCACATTCGAAGTTGCTTGTATTGCCAACAAAGGGTTACTGATTACTGTGGGAGCATGCCCTTGTGTTATAGCTCGACATAAATAACATTAGGGATTACGCATTTGCATTCGTTCTTATGTGTGCCATCTCAGTAGTTGCAGAGTATTAGCAAAAGTGACATGGCATATAAAGTCACTAATCGAGTCACAAATGAAGGCCCCACTGAAATTACCTATTCAAAAACATGCAACTTACTTCTTTAAACTTTGAAGCTGCCAATCATAGAGTTTCTAATTAAAAGTACACTATTTTAGATGTGTTCTCATTTCCCATATCTTCCAAATTTGTACAGAAGAAAAGCATCTGAGTCTTTTACTCAAGTATTTCATCCTCAAATGTGTCAAAAGCACCTAAAAGCATATGCAATTCAATAGATAGTAGTGTGCTATAGTATTCTGGCCGATATCTGTTTTCTTCGGTTATAACGTACTTCGGGTATAACGTATCAATACAGCCAGTCCCTTGACTTACGTTATATCTGGATTGTGCTGCATAAAACTATGTAGTTTTTTGGAAGTGCCCGCACGCAGTGTTATCTCTGGATTACCCTTGACAGATGCTGATTACATAACAGCAATAGATCTTTTGGCAAAGTGATATGCAAAGCCAAGTATAATTAAGAGAGCACATATGAACGAACTGCTCAATTTTAACACTGGTATATAACAAAAGGAACGTCGTCAGATTGAGAGCACTGCATGATCGCATTGAAAGCCATTTTCAAAGTTTGGATGCACTGGGAATTGCTGAGGAATGCTATTCATCGATAGTCGTGCCGGCATTGATGGAAAAAATACCAGAATCGTTGCGATACAACATGATACGATTCTCAGATGCCAGTAGCCATTTGGATTGGAGTGTGAAAGAGCTTAGACAAGCCTTTGAAAAGGAGGTGGAAGTCAGGGAATCACATGCGCCAATCTTTGCCCCACAGCAACAACAACAATTGCATCAGCCGAAGCAACAAAATCATCAGCATGGAGGATGAGTAGCTACCGCTTTATTCAGCAGCGAAGAGTATGCAACAAAGTGTTTATTTTGCCAAGCAAAGCACAAGAGTGAAGATTGCAAAGAGAAGTCATTTGAAGAGAAGAAGGACATATTGTTGAAGTCAGCTAAGTGCTTTAATTGTTTGCGACCAGGACATCGTTCGTTTCAGTGTAAATCCAGAGTAAGATGTAAACATTGTAAGGGTAAACACAATTCAGCAATTTGTATAGCTGCAAATAACGCTATGGCATGCGATAGGGAAACCCAGGCGCCAGTAGGAGACTTGAGTAAGGAAACTGCGCTGCCTAAGCCTAGTACGACCTTAAATGTCCATGCTTCTTCCTGGGTTGGACACTCTGTTGTTCTGGAGTGCAGATAGCACTTCAAACAGCCTTGGCCTGTGTAAACAGTTTGTGAGAGAGAGAGAAGAAAGTAAGAGTATTATTTGATGGTAGAAGTAAAAAGACTTTCATTACTGCCAAGGCTGTAATCAGGTTAGGGCTAGAGCCAGAGAGAAATGAAGAGCTGGGAATCAAAACATTTGGTAGCAGAGAGCATGATATGGCTGTGATGAGACTTTTCAGATTTTCTTTAAGCCCCGTATTTAAGGGCATTCCTGTAGAAGTAGAGGCTTTTGAAGTAAATGAAATTGCAAGTGTTGCTAATATTCATGTTGAGCAGATTAAACACAATTATGCACACTTGAGTAACATGTTATTTTCTGATGTCAGCAGGAATAAGGAAATTTTAGAGATTGGCATTTTTTGTGGTTCAAATTTTTTATGGAGCTTCCAAAATGGTGAGTCTATAAGGGGGG
>WIPJ01000175.1:215730-226457 GCA_018155075.1 Cassiopea andromeda
GGGGGGCTCGGGCGAACCAATTGCTCTTCCAACATCTCTTGGTTGGGTACTTTCAGGACCTCTCAAGGGTGACGCAATTAATTTTTCTGAGTCTACAAATGTTAATCTTTGCATTTACAATTTTCCTTCCAAGAAGCAGGAGACAGAATTAACTTTGCACAAGCTCTGGGACCTTGATTCCATTGGAATTCGGGAAGAGAATGAGATTCATGAATCTGTGATCGACAAAATTGCTTTTACAGGCTCCAAATATTAATTTGGGTTACCCTGGAAGTTTGGGCATGGGCCAATGCCACTTAATCTTACAAACAGTCAAGCAAGGTTAAAATCTCAGTTTAAGAGATTGAAACAAACACTAGCCATTCTTAAGCAGTATGATCAGATCATTGCTGACCAATTGAGAGAAGGAATTATGGAGGAAGTACCTAGTGTTGAAACCCCAAGCTCAAAGGTATCATATATGCCCCATCGGGCAGTAATTAGGAAGAATGTGGAAACCACAAAAGTGCGTGTAGTTTTTGATGCCTCATGTAGAGACAAGCAATCAGGCATATCACTCAATTAATGTTTGCATAAGAGCCCTTCTTTAACACCCTTGATTTTCAAAATTCTATTAAGGTTTGGAGCTGAAAGGGTAGTGTTATTAGGAGATATTGAAAAGACTTTTTTAAATGTGCAGATCCATCCTGAAGACAGAGACTCTACGTTTTCTCAGTGTAGCAAGTATACATAACAAGGAGCCTCAAATTAAGGTATACCGTTATAAGACTGTTGTGTTTGGAGTATCAAGTTCACCTTTTCTTTTAAATGCTGTAATAAGACATCACTTGAACAAATACAAGGAAAAAGACCCAGCCTTTACTAGAGATATGATTGAAGGGTTCTTTGTCGATGACTTTGTCACAAGTTACAGAAATGCCTCGAAAGCTTATGCATTGCATGAAGAGACTAAGCAAAGAATGCAAGAATCTGGGTTAAAATTAAGAAAGTGGAAAGCAGATGATGAGCCATTGAGAGAACTAATTACAAAGAATGAGTGTAAGCTAGAAAATTGGGAAGAAGAAGATATTCAAGAAGACTGCAGTTATGCCAAGGAAGCATTAGGTTTATCCAGGGATGAAAGGGGTAAGACTAAGGTCTTGGGAATTCATTGGAACACAGACAAGGACATAATTGAATTTGATGTAGGTGAGAGGTTGGAAGTATACCCAACAAGGTAGTCACTAAGAGAGGCATTTTGAGCACCCTTGCAAGTATTTTTGATCCTTTAGGACTAATTAGCCCAATTGCAGTGTCAGCGAAAGTACTGTTCCAAGAGCTATGGCTTAGAAGGCTTAGCTGGGATGATTCTCTGCCAGCAGACACGGTAAGAAGGTGGGAAGTATGGTTGAATGACTTGAAAATGACGGAGAGAAATTCTCTTCCAAGATGTATTATTGAAGGCATGGATAATGAGAAAACAAGAGTTACTTTTCATGGCTTTGGAGATGCCAGCAAGCACGCATATTGCGCCATGATTTACCTAGTAATTGAAACCTCTGCAGGAATTTATACAAAGTTAATCTGTGCCAAGACAAGAATTCCCCCCATAAAGGAATTAACAATTCCAAAGTTAGAATTAATGTCAGCTAGAATCCTAGTAAATCTAATGGAAACTGTAAAAGATGCTTTTGGCTCAAAATTGAAAGTTGATGACATCACATTCTGGTTGGACAGCAAAACTGCTCTCTTTTTGCTTTTAAATCAAGGAGAGTGGAAAATATTTGTCTAGCATCGATTAAATGAAATTTTGAAGGTATCTTGCAAGGAGCAATGGAGACATGTGCCAGGTGAGGAAAATCCTGCAGATGTTGGTTGAAGAGGTATGTCAGCTTGTGATTTGAAGGAAAGTACATTATGGTGGAGAGGCTGTTACTGGTTGCAAAGGGGGGGGGAAGAAGCTTGGCCTAAGAAATTTTACCCAGAGGACTCTACTGAAGTGAGAAAGGAGAGCAGAGAAGTAAATATAGTGTTGAGTGTCGCTCAAGAAATTAAGCAAGTTGGAGATGTTATTGATTCAAACAGGTTTTCTTCACTGCGTAAATTACTTAGAGTAACTGCATATGTCAAGCGGTTTATTGGTAATATTAGACTACATAGAAAGGGAGAGGAATTGATTTCAGATGAGCTTACTGCAGAAGAGTTAAGAAATGCTGAGATTGATTGGATAAAAGATGCACAGCAGGATATGAAATCGAGGGATTCGGAATGTAATCCAGCAAAATGAGATTCTTATATGCAAGGGAAGGCTGGAAAACCAAGAATTGAATGAAGATACAAAATATCCAGTAATACTCCCTAAGTATAATCAATTTACTCATTTGGTTATTTCAGATTGCCACAGCAGAGTTCATCACTTGAAAATCAGAAGTACACTGGGAGAACTGAGGTCAAGATGTTGGGTAACACAAGGCTTATTAAAAGGTGCTTTGTATGTCGTAAATTGGAAGGGAAGTCATATGAATCCCCTGCCACTGCACCTCTCCCAGAATTTAGAGTTAGAGAAGCCCCATCCTTTGATAAGGTGGGGGTAGGTTTCGCAGTGCCTTTATATATCAATAGTAATGGTAGTATGGTTAAGACATAAATTGCACTGTTTACATGCTGCATTACGAGAGCTGTCCACCTAGAGCTAGTTGAGAATCTTAATACATCAACCTTTATTAAATGCCTTAGACTTTTCTCTGCTAGCTGCTAGAAGAGGAGTACCATCACTCCTAGTCACCGACAATGCAAAGAACTTTAAAGCCTCTGCAAAGTTTGTCAGAATGCTCCTCAAAAATGAATCAGTACAGAGTCATTTTAGCTCAAAGGGAATAACGTGGAGATATAATTTGGAGCGCGCAGCATGGTTTAGAGGGCTGTTCGAAAGAATAATAGGAGCAGTTAAACGGTGTTTGAAAAAAGTATTGGGTAATGCTAAGTTAATTTATGAAGAGCTCGTTACAGTACTTACAGAAATAGAATGCACCTTAAATACAAGACCACTCACGTATCAATATGATGATCTGGTTGAAGCATTGACACCGTCACATCTTTGTATGGGAGAAAATTATCCTCTCTTCCAGAGCAGGTTAAAAATTTTTCAGATGAAAATGAAAATGAACTGCAGAGTAACATAACTAAACGGTTTTTGTATCTTTCTAGTAAGCTAACATATTTTTGGAATCGATGGAGTAAAGAATATTTGGTTGACTTAAGAGAGTTCCACAAAATGAAAGATGCAGAGGTAAGCAAAATTGCAAAGGGAGATTTAATACTTGTGCAGGAAGAAAACATGAAAAGAGGTTGCTGGATGAAAGGAGTGATAGAGGAGCTGATAAAGGGAAGAGACGGTGTGTTAAGAGGTGCTAAGGTTCGTAGAGCAGGAAAACGAAACGATTATTCGTTCAGTATTAAAATTAATTCCTCTTGAAATTACTTGTTCAGGTTATGATAAAAAAGAAGGGAAGGTTGAATATGATGTAAACAAAAAACAGGTGAGTATTGAGAGAAGTGAGGGTGGAAACAGTAATAATATTGCAGATGCGGTCTGTATCAGAAACCAGCCACCCCGCGCTGCTGCTAAGGATACCCGCTGGAAGTCCAAAATAATGCTTGACGCTAGGGGGTCAAGGAGGGGGTGTATTGCGAAGTCCTGCAGTACCCGCGCGTACCTTTGTAGTTCAGATATCTGTTTAGAACTGTTGAAAGGTTTCATTAAAACCTCTTTTTAATTAGATACTTCAATCTAAAACCTTTGAATGATCGCACCATATAGCGTGATGCAACATGTGCTTTTAGAGAAACAAAATTTTGTCGAGTCGATTTTCATGAGTATTGATAACTGAAGCTGAGCCTTTTTTTTTCTGAACCATAATTCTCTAACAGCTATCCAGAGAAGAGATAGAGAACGTCATGTTCCCCAATATACTGCATAAAAACTTACAAGACGAATTTCCTAAATGCTACGGAGCACTCTCCTACAATACAATGACGAAATCCAAGGGGGGAAAATGTCATGACTTCCCTCTGGGATTGAAAATGAGCCTAAATACAACTACAAATGACACCTATGGTTACATAATATTAGTTCTATCATTATCAAGAACCCTGGTTGGAGGGTATAAGAGAAAATCAACTATTCCCACCACGTCAGATCTTAAGTGGACATGAAAAGAAATGGGCCTCTAGAAATACAAGACAAGGGACTTAGCGGTTACGTAAGGTGACTTTAATGAAAAGGACCAATTGTGTGGATGAACTGTAGAGCCAACCCAATTATGCTGCTGTTGAGGCTATTTAGGGAGTCAAAGCTGTGTCAATACCGCTGCTCAAGGCATTGAAACGAATGGCTTAGTAGAACGACTGATTAGCGTGAGTACTAAGCAGGGGCGGTTGATGAAGTTGGTCTACAGGCTTAGGCTGATAACACTATCAGCCTATGAAAGTTGCTCCTTATTGGTGAGACTGCTGAAATCTAGAATTAGGTTTATTTATGTAAATAATTGAACAATTTTCTGATCATTGAAGTGCGTAGATTGTTGGCTTAGAAACCTTTTGCTGCAAGGAAGATCTAGTGTTCAAGATAGATTTCACCATGCAAATCCTTTAAGTAGCTATGCATCATTTGGTTGTAGCAGCAAATCCTTTGCAGAGCAGAATTTTCTGTTTTTTCGCAGAGCAGAATACATGTGTTAATTTTGGTTGGAGCTTTGGTCCATATACTCATGACTTCAGTCCCAGCTAGGGCTGTCGCGAAGGGATACCGGCTGAAGGGTGTGAACTGAAATTTTATCGACAGGATGTGGGGTGACAGCTAGAGTTACTTTAGTAATAAATGTGACCAACGCCCTTTTTAATATTTCATTTTTTCAATTTTCATACATATATATATATATATATGTATATAAAGAGAGTAACCCTTCAGCAAGCGCTGATTTACAAGGGGCCATCAGCTAAAATACTTACAACTTAAATGAAACACTAAAATAGACTAAAAATAACATACAAGTTAAAAAATAGCCAGGTACTGAAATACTTGGGCTATGGCAGGTTTGGGTATTATTTTTCTTATTTATTAGTTTCTTTAGTTCGCAAATTCTCATGAAATGCGAATGAGAAAAATATCATCTCAGCAAATGGGTTCAAGTTTTTACAGAAATCTAAAATCTCGCTTAACTGGCTAGCTTTCTTGGCGGGACAATGCAAAACAGGTAACTTAATACCTTGCGCAACTTGGATATCCATTTAGCCAGGGACCTAGGAAGCATTCAAAAAGTGGGGCAAGTGCATTCAGGGGCACCTTTACTAGCAAAATAGCGCACTATATCAGCTAAAAAAGGGTACTTTACGTACGAATTTGTGAAAAAGTGCCCCCCCGGTTCCTACAGCCATGTATTTAGTCCAGAATTACCTGTTGATTATTGCATTTTAACATTCTTGTTTGTTCCCATTAGGAAAGTGGATTCATTGTGGGAACTGAAAGGACAGGTGAAGCTGCAAAAATCAGGTTTAGCGATCAAGAACAAGAGAGGACATTTCCATTTAATGAAATCCTTAACTCAAACTCTCAAATCATAACTGGTGAGACAAAATGGACTTGACATACTTTGATTGA
Source organism: Cassiopea andromeda (assembly GCA_018155075.1). Classification (NCBI taxonomy): domain Eukaryota; kingdom Metazoa; phylum Cnidaria; class Scyphozoa; order Rhizostomeae; family Cassiopeidae; genus Cassiopea; species Cassiopea andromeda. The sequence continues at coordinate 221,369 of WIPJ01000175.1, forward strand.
TTTTTGCTCGATTACGTGTATGGATATGAATTGCCTTGATATTTTAGTGACAGAATTTTGTGAATTCAGTGAATGATTGCCTTACGACGCATGCCCGTAACGACAGAGGGTGTCAAACTCGCCAGCCAAAAGTTCTGTCTACAAATCAGCCAGATTTTCAGTTTCTGCCGGCAATTTTGCGCCATTTTATCGTCGCGAAGTATGCCGATTAAGTTACAAATTTTTTATCTCTTCTCTAGTACCATTGTAACACTAAAAAGGGAGCTGGTCGTATAGCCAAAGTAAAGGGCGCGTTTTAAAGAACTTCTAGGGGTCTCCGTTCCCAAGCCCCTCTCCTTCGGTCCTTTCCAATCACACACTTTTCTGCAATTATGTATGGCTATCAAGTTCAACCTTGTCGTAGAGTTTCATTGTGCAAGCCCCCACCCATGTTTACCGAACACGCCCATTTCTCTTCCGTCATATCAATTTTTGTAAGCAAATGTAGGCCCTACGCACCCCAAGAGAATTTTCGGGGAATGACCCTGTTACGACCAATATTCATTTGGACTATTAGAGCACGTTTTACTTTGGCTATAAAATCTGGTAATGTTTTTACGTTGATATGTGCCTTATTTTTAGATGAAGAGACCCGCGAAAAGCCTTCAAATGATGAGCTTTTAGGGCTTACCATACGGACAAGCGATGGCAAGGCAACCATGGGTAACTTAATGTTCCCACCACAGTCCTCCTTATCATGTAGAGGTTCAGTACTAAGATCATCTCCAGATAGTGAAGGAAGGTTAAGTGTTAAAGGGTACGTACGTTGACATGTCAGTGGCAGAAATTTTGGAAATTTTTGAAATGTTCCTACTTATTTCATATATTTCGTACTTAACACTAATTTAAACCAACTATTTAGAATACAAAAAACCAAAGAACTATATGCAAAGTATCATATAGTAAAATAGCAAGTTAGAAGCAGATCCTGAGGTGTATTCTTTTCCTGACCAATTTTGTACCTTATTTTTGAATGCCAGAAGAGTTGGCTCATATGAACTATTTTTATGTAGCTTTGTGATAATCCTTAAAGTCTGACCATATTTGATGTATGTGCCTCCTTGCCCCTACAAAGTGTCTTCCAGTGCAGCATACGTTTTGAAATTCAAGTGCCATTTATCTGTTTTATTTTAAATTTTGACTTCTAGTGAATTATGTCGCATCAGAATGTATGGTGGGAACGAAAACTATTTTTTATGTCATTTTCCCTCTCATATTTATCATTTAACCACCCATGTTCTATCACTTTGAATGCTTCACTTTCCAGATGAGGATTTTACTTCATGTTAGCAAATTCTATACCAGTAGTTTTTGATACCAAAGTATTGTTCACATTTTAAAATAAAGTTTACCATTTCAAAGCATCTTATATAGGGTCATGTAGTTCTTTACGTGGCCCTATACGTCAAAACAGAGTTTCAAACTAAGTGCATTAAACAATAAGGAGAAATAGTATTTCATTTACCAATGCAATTCTGAATGAACTAAATTATGTTCCAATTATCGTCCAAACTTTTGATACACATAATGATACATCTCATATGCAAAGAGTGCCATAATGGGGTTTTTGTTGTAAACACTGTCTCTCTTTTATGAGTCATTTCAGTAACATAATATCTCAGTCATATTCTATTTTTGATACACATTTGAGAATATTTTTCATTTCAACGGGAATCAATACTTGTTTCACTCTTAATGGGAAGTTTGTGGGCTATGCTTAAATTCTACTTTAGTAGTCCTGCATTTAAGTTCTATGCAATTCAAGGGTTGCCAGATGGTCTGGGAACGAGTAGGGCAAATTGGGTGAGAAAGTGACAGAATTAGACCACAGGAATTACATCAAATTTGACGGCATTTGATGTCACTTTACACATGCACAAATTTATTTCAAGAAAATAGAAGCTTTTTTACAGCTAATCATCATTTTGTTCATGTGGGTTTTCTGTAGGGTACATAAACCGCAAAAAGCTTGAGCACCTTGGGTGGTACAACCAAGTTCCCGAATTACTTTGAAACTGCCAATTTGATTCGTGTATTTGCTTGAAAAATACTTTGTGAAAACATCATTTTGTGTAGTATTTTGAAGCATGACAGTGAGCAGCGTAATGACAAGCATCTGGTCCTCTCCATAGGGATGTATGGTGGAGTTTCCCAAGGGATGTGACCTTTGCGAATCCGGTCTGTGAGAAACAATGTGGATTTCGTCTTCAGAAATCCTGCGTTATAGCCCACAAAACTCGTTTGAATGTAGCCACATAGCTATCGATATTGCTACATGGATACTGCCGAGGTTGTTTGTAAGGTACTTCAACCTCACTTAATGCTATATACATGTAATTCTGCTTACTGTCGATGCAGCAAAGTCATATACAAACTGCTTGCATTTTCTTTCAAAGTTTCTGCAGTTGGTACTGCTGTTTGCTTCTAGAGTTTGAATCCTGCAACTAAGGGAACAAAGAGAATATTTAAATTCACAAAGAAGCAAAATATTCCAGATTTCAGTATAAGGCGAATCCATATTTTTTCAGGCAATGCCTCTTAAAGGGCTAATCTGGCTACGCAGTTTAAGTCACATAATATTTAATTTCTGCTAAGGATATTTTCGATGTTTATCAGCAGCAAAAAGGGTGAAAATGCTATCATGCCATCAAATGTTCATGGGGAAAAGGAAAAGAGAAAGCCGAGGATGGATCAATCAGCATCCGATGGAGAGAAAGGCAAGGAATTGAAAGAGAAAGATAGCAAGCGGAAGAAGGAGAAGAAAGAAGAAAAGCCCATGGAGGAAAAATATTGTAAGCCTGGTAAGTTTAAGGCTATCATTTTTGCGATACTGTACGCTCACTTATATTTCATTGCTATAAAGATTCAGAATGTTGCAATCGCCAGACATTCTTAGTCCATCATTACTTTTAGTAGCTTTTCTCTGTCTACTGCTTAATTCATATGATTAAATTTTTACAGTTTGTAATTTGAAGTCACGCAATTTAGTAGCTAACACTTTGCATCTACAGCAGTATTTTGGTAGCTAGCAGTTTGACACTTATTATTTTGATGGTACTCGATTTATCTTCTCTGATTTCCTGATTATTTACTTTTAGGTGACTACGTCATAATTGTTCAAGACATAACCAATCCACCTTTTCTAGAAACAACACTGCAGCCTGCACATTTGTATGTGAAAGTTGTTAGTAAGTCAAAAAAATCAAAAAATTACAACCGAAAATGAAGCCACTTGATGTCATACTTTCTTTTCTACGAAACTGTTACTAGGATAGAGTTTTTGTTAGAATTAATTGTCTCTCAACCTCTTTTAGAAGGCCAGTCAAGATTCACATAGCACTCAAGTTGGTTAATTTTCATTCGCTACCCAGTTCTTGTAACACATCATACCAAATCTAGTCCTCACTGGCTTTAGGCATGATATTAAATAATAGATATTGAGAGGTGCATTTTGTGCTCTAGCTGCAGCCTTTTATTCTTACAGATTCACTTTGTAGTTTGGTCTGGAAATCTTCCACTCAGAGTAATTCTCTACGTGAACCTAAACTCTGCAAGTCATAATGTTAGGGTTAATTAGAAGGTTAATTAGTTTTATCATTGTTCGCACACATCATTGTACAATGAGGGTCTTGAACTTGCACCTCGTAGGACAATATATGGTAGCTTTTATCTTGATACATAATATATAAGATTTGTGTAGCCTAGAAGGAAAGTGAATCTCCAACGCTCCACTCAGCCAGCCGTGCCCACCTTCCCACATCGGGGGTAGACTAGACATGCAAAGACAGCACGGCCAACCAAATGGCATTCTACACTTCATGTTCAGAGTAAAATCGTTCAAATTGCTTAATAAGAACATATGAGGATTTTTTTGCAATTAAATGTGTGAAGCCATTATGCATCCTAGATTCGCCCAGGCCCTGGCGGGATCCAAGTAATTTGAGTTTGAGACCCCTGTTTTAGAAGATGTAACTTTGCTTATATTAGCTGTTATAACTTTCTCTTAAATTTCATAAGATGACACATTTAACAATGATTATGTCGCATTTCGCTCGATGCTTCGTTTTATTTCAAGTGTAATTTGAGGTGAGCTTTGTAACATTTGATTATTTGTGTTGTTTTTCGCTTCTCGTTTCGCACTAGGGGGATTGTAGCTCCCCCCGCGTCTCATAACTTCCAGATTTCTTTGCATCTTAAGGCCAGTCTCCATCAAGGCGAATCTCAGCGATTGAGTCGCGCGATCGCCAGAGCAATTTGGAGATAGCATCTCCATTTGTTCCCCTGATCGCCAGCGAACCATCTTACGGATGATGTTTCCCACGGAAAACTTTTGGCGCCATCTTCGCTATCAAAACACGAAAAACATGTCTGGTGAGCACCGCTTTGCATTTCTTCTTGCTTTAAGGCAAAGAGAACAATTAATGGCGAAAAAACGGTCAAAAAAGTATACAGTTTGGGTTCGCAAACTATTTCGCGAGCGAGAAAGGTGAATATTACAGGCTGGTGTTAGACATGAAGCTATTTGATCACGAACTCTTTTTTCGGTACTTCCGAATGTTGCCAGTGAAATTCGAAGAGCTACTGAGTCTTGTTGGCCCTTCTTTATTGAAGAATTGCAGAAACTGGGAACCAATTTCTCCAGAGGGAAGACTGTCCGTTACCGTGCGCCATCTAGTAACTGGTGACTCACATGCAACAATTGCTATGAGTTATCGTATGAGTCCTACAAGTGTTGGTTGTATCATCATGGAAACGTGTCAAACAATTTGGGTAAAGCTTTTTAGTAATGGATTTATCAAGGTCCCTAGCACCCAAAACGAATGGAAAGAAGTCGCATAACGATTTGAATTAAAATGGAATTTTCCAAACTGTGTCGGTGCAATTGATGGTAAACATGTTCTGATGCAAGCCCCAGCATGTGCTAGCCCCAGCTGAGGCAAGATGTTAGACCTCCTTTGAGGTTTGGTGACTTTGTCACTCACTAGGGCATTTTGGAAAATCTCGGGAGGGGATGGTGTAGTGCCTGGACATTGCCAATATATATATATAT
>WIPJ01000175.1:226643-238984 GCA_018155075.1 Cassiopea andromeda
ATATATATATATATGCATCGTTGCTAAGGGACCTAAGTGACACTTGTCATCAAGTTGTAATATTTAAAAATAAGATATAACTACTTGTAAGGGATTTTTAGGATAGAGAACGTAAGGAAATTGACAAAACTAGAGCATAATTTGTTGAACTGATTTTCCAAGACTGACTCTGCTGAACCTGTGACAGGTAGATAGACAAAAGAGATTGCTTTGCATTTTCTATGAAGAGCCCAAGTCGTTCTCAAAATGGGCATGCAAATCTATCTTGTCTTTACCTATAGGCTTCCTACTGTTATTTCTTAGTAGAGTGGAACAGTTTTATGACTCACACTGCTTATAACCAGCTTCTTAGCCACACAGAACTACACTACATAAGAGGTATTTGAACGCAAATATATTTTCTTTATTACATGTCAGCTTTGGCATGGAAGTTAAAGTGTGTTCAAAAGGACATTATAGCTAAAGAAAAGACAATCAAAGAACTGATAACAAATTGAAGCATGCCAAAGTAATTTTTCAAGAGAGTCCCACCAGTACTTTAGCGGTAAGTTTGGCCACATGAGAATCAAATTCTTCAAAATGATCAGTAATTTTGGCTACATACATGCGCACAGAAATCCTGAGAATCAAGATTTCTAAACCCAAGATCAATAGAAAATCATCTGAATAAATCTACTGGGGTGAGACTAAGTTGTATACCCAAAGGTTTTACAACTTTTTAAGAAAGCATCTGTCTCTGTCCCATTCTGCAACTATTTTTGCATGTTTAGCACACACCAAATATGGGCCATGCTATTCAATACTCCAGAATCACACAGCAGACGTTCAAAATGACAAGCAAAGGTGCCTTCATGATCAGTCTTAAAGAAGTAATCATTAGAAAACAGACATGCTGGATTCCTAACAATAAAAATTTGCAATTCTAACATCTAGCTCTAAAAAGCTGTGGCATGCATGCAGGAATAATTTCTCAGTGACAACGAAAATTAAAATAGGTTCTGTTAGCTGATAATAATCTTAGCTGTTGTGAATGGTCATGTGCATGTAGCTGAGTCCAACTGTGCCTCCAAATATAAAATAGTGACTGGGAAGCTCGGCTGTAAAGTCACTAAACTTCAATGCTTTCACATCCAAGCAATAATTGCGACAAAATCTATTTAAAATTTCTTGTCTTTTATATTGCTATTTGCTAAGTTGTGCAGAATACTTTCAGTGATATGAAACTACTCTTTTCATAATAAATTTTCACTATAACATTATAAAATAACAAATTTTCAATGGCAAATGCATTTCATTGGAATATGTTCTTGCATTATAGCATAATTAACTTAAGACATATTACATCTAAAAGAGTCAAAAATTAAGTCAAAATTTGATTTTGAAATTTTGATCTGAATTTGATTAAAAGAATCTAAATTTGATTTAAAAAAGAAAAAGATAAGATGCAGGTTAGTGTAGCTACAAACACACTTAGCACATCAGTTTGTGCTGCTGTGTAATTCTTAAAAGACTTCGAAAACACTAAACCATAAAGCAATTTTATTCCTTGCTAAGTGTTGGGGAAGACAATAAACAGCCACATCTCTTTGGAATTTGATTGACAGTGGGTCAGTTTGAAGGTAATTCTTTGTTTTTCAAGTCTGAAGGTTGCACAGTAGGTATTGCATTTATTACAGGACCAAACTAGTTTACCAGAAGTTTCTCCATTTCAACTCTTCTGCATTTGAGTACATACTAGTTTACTGCTTCTCATACAATACTGAGCTCGTTATATTCATTCAACTTACTCTGCCTTCAGTTTTGTCATAAAGTGACTTGTGTATGATTTTAACCGATTTTGTCACGTGACCGACCTGCCTACTTATAGCAAATGTTCAAATGTTAATATATATCTTGCAGGGGTGAGTGACTTCAAGGGGGCTTAGGGAGGCGAAGCCCTCCTAAATAATGTTTTTATCCTTTTCGGGGGCTCAGCCTCCCATAGTTTTTCTTTTCCCTTGCTTCTCAAAGTGTATTAACTTTGCTTCCTAAATTTTGTATGGTATCGCCATGATCATGTCTACACTGCTACATGGCTATTAGACTAAAGTATCATGTCTTCATCTTTGAAAATATGGGCGTGGTTGCAAATAGGCCGCACCAATGTTATATAACATTGCACCTAGAGCTTCTTTTGTTAAAAATTTTAGTTATTACTCTTGCATAAATTGTGTTTGAACTACTTTCATCTCCAATATCTGTGCTCAAAAAGAGCGTTTTCATAAGGTGAAATGGATTTGGTCAGAATAGCTTTTTCTGAGGGTGAAGCCCCCAGATACACGATCTTTTCTTCCCCATCCCAAAAGCCATAGAAAATGTTGGCTTTGTGCATACACTCTCTTCAGTGTTGAACAGTTTTTCATTTAAAATTAACTCTCCTCTGTGTCGCAAAAGTCCTTCCGCAAATCTTGCAAAAGATAATCTGTATTGGCGAAAATGTACCTTTGGTCAGCAGTTCGCAACTGCGAAGGAGGGATCTCTAAGATACCAACTAGTGTATGGACACTGGACAAAATCAGTTAAATCGGTATCGCAGTCAAGTAACTGCGAATGGCGACTAAATTTTCGGTCGGTGAGATAAAAACTTTCGAACAATAGAAGAACGCACAACAGCTAGTTCTGCCACGTTTTCAAATCAAATATCCACATATCACTGGTAGTTCTCATCCACAGGTAGCAAGTATGCAGATCGTATAGTTAACATTCTAAAAGTTCCACTAGCCTAGCTTTCTATCGTAGATGTGATCTAAGGCCCCATTCACACTATGTCGGATTCATCTTGTACCACATTCTTGATCGAATCTGATATCGACATTTTACATTGTTCATACTATATCGGATTCAATTTTGGGCATTGTTCACACTACTCCGCTCCGCTTCATCACATCAACAAGAAACAATCACTAAGAACACGTCAGAGAGAGCTTCCGGAGCGACGATGTATTGGGTTCATGAATTTACACTATGTCAAAAGTGATGCGATATCGAAAGTAATCCGATACATACCACTGTCAAAGCGGAGTGATTTCACTTCGCAAAAGCGATACGGAGTATATCTGATTCATCCAGTATAGTGTGAATGGAAGGCCTATCTGAGATAGGAAGTAATCCGATATGTGATGAATCCGGTATAGTGTGAATGGGGCCTAAGTCTCTAGGTATTCCGTATAGCTGCTTGGTTTTTATAGCATATGAACAGGCACCAGATTCTGCAATTCCAGAGCTTTGAAGTCAATTTTGACAAAAGCCAGGTATAGTAAACTCAGGGGCACATCCAAGGGGACAAAGGCCATAACCCCTACTAAACGGTTACTATAGCAACAAATGCTATAAAGAAACTTCTTGCTTTTGGTGCCTAATAGAAAGGGGGGTTGCGTACTGTTAGTACTATAATAAAGCAAAATGTCTTAGTGTCAGCTAAAATCTAAAGCAGTTTCATGTTAGTATTGTTTTAATTCAGCTTTTTATTGAACCAAGTAACGATTTCTATGCCCTGTTTGTTTAAAACAGTGGTGTCAAGCTCAATGAAAGATCTTGGGAGGAATATGTTGAAAAATTGTTCTGGGCAAAGCTTGCTTATAATTTCATAGGTCATATTGTTCCTATCGTAACGGGATAATATTTTTTGTATTTACCCAAGAACGAAACCAAGTATCTTTAGTTCTTGCTTTTTCAATTATGTAGCAAGCTCGATCTTGAAGGGGTTGGAGAGCTTTGTTTGTTCGAGCTACCCCAAACAACATCACCATATCGCAAATGACTTTCAAAAAATGATACAGCAGATCTCCTTATGTTTTCTATCTGGCACTCTAGGCTAGTTTTCAGTCTATTCAAAATTCCTATTAACACCGCTTGTCTAACGTTTCTTAGCTCCTTCTTTTTAGTTCTAAACGTGTCTTGAATTTTAGGGTGTCTAGTACAAGGCAGTGGCGTAGTTAGAGGGGGGCAGGGGGGCGGCTGCCCCCCCCCCCCACCAACCTTTTCCAGCTGCTTGTCAGAAATTTGTCGGAAAATTTGTCGGAAAGTTAAACACGTGAAAAAGTTTGTCAACAAATATATTTTTCAAGTTTAAACCTTAGGGCCTGTTTTTATATGAGAAAAAACACCTCAGGTAGTGCTTTGTGTAGATTCCACCTCTCGTGAAAATTGCTAATAGTAGAGAAGTATACAAATTCATGAACAAACAACGACCCTTTGATACGACGTATAAATGGGGGCAACAACCGAACTTCAAAGGTGTTTGTCAGAAAACTTGTCAACACAACATCCCTAAATTTCGTTGGAATTTGTCCGGGTTTCGCCCCTTCACTGCCAAATCGTAGCTACGCCACTGGTACAAGGTTGTTTATAAACTAGTTCCGTATGAAAAAAGCTTGTAGATACAGTATTACATTCCAACATTTCAACAGCCTCAACCACGTGACTTAGCATGTCATGTGACACATACGTCGTGCAAAAAGCGACGAATCAATGAATTCGGTCCGAGAGGAAATTTCTCGTCAAGTGTCCATACGATAGTTGGTATCGTTCTACAACCTCCCTGATGAACTCACATTCCGCCCGAAGGAAGATTCGAACGAGGAGATTTGCCTAAGCCAGTGATTGAGCCTGAGAATCGAGAAGAGTAGGTTGCAGCAGTCCATCTTTGATTTGAAGGTATTTGTGGTTAATCCATTAGTTTTGATGTTCGTTCCTGATTCTCAACACACGCCTTACCATTTCTGGCAGAATGCTCGTTGTAGGAAGTACTGTTTACATAAATGATCCCGCTGCTTGGCACTGCATTTGATTTCTATATATTGATACCTGTAGCATGATTTGCAATTAAATATGGAACATGCAAGCTAAAATAGAACAGCTGATCGATCTCTTAGGTTGTTTTGATGACGATGAACTGCCTTTTTTCGTGGGTATCTTGCAGCTTTTAATGACACCATGAACTGTCTAGCAAACCATCAAAATGGCGGCGTATGTCAAGATTAGTCATCAATCACTTTCCAAACAATTTATACATCAAACGAAAGTCTTCACCAAGCTTTGTAAGAATATGGAAAAAAAATTACGGTTTACCATATGGTTACGAACTTATAACACAAAGTACCTTCCAAAACAACGCATGTTTCACCATATTTCGGCAATTTCATAATGGCGGAAGTAGGAAAGCTAACCCTTACCCTACCAAAAACCCTAACACTTCCCGTAACCCTAACCCTCCAAAAATCCAAACCCTTCCAATATCCCTAACACTTTCAACAACCCTAACCCTTAGCCAAACCGTAACCCTGGAAGTGTATTATGGTGAAATACCTTGATGGCTAATCTTGACATCGGCCAAACAATGAGATTTCAAAAATTAACTAGGAAAAACCTTGAGATTCAGGCTCAAAACCGTGAGATGTTTGCCAGTGGCAGAAACTTGGAAAGGGTTTGGGGATTGCATCCAGGGTGAGTTCCATACGTTCTAGAACTTAGTCAGGGGAAAGCATGCAAAAAATCATTTCTTAACACTTTAAAGACCTTCAATTAGAGGGCTAGTTTACTTACCAATTAATCTGAAATTATAAACACAAAGGTAAATGAAGGTGCTAACTTCCTATATAAAAAAAGTCAAAGTCCTTCCCACGCCAATGGCGCATAGGGCGGCGCCTATCTCCGTTTCTATAGACCTAGGCCACGTGTCTGGGAATGCAGTGAGGGCTACAGCGGGGGGCTGGTCCACTGGTAGCTCCGCGTGTTTAACTTCCCCACTCCTTCCTCATTTTTCGAGCGCCAGACGAGAAGGCAGCGTGTACCATTTTAAAAGTCTTTGCTATGACTCGGCCGGGGCTCGAACCCATGACCTTCCGATTGTGAGGCAGACGCTCTAACCACTGGGCCATCACACTGGTATGCTTTATGCTATGAGTTTATTGTTGCCTGGCCACTAACGGTGATATTTGTGGTTATGAAGCCTGAAAATTAATTTCCCAAAAGTTGAAAATTTGACGCCCAACATGAAGATGTAGATGATGTGATAGGAAGATTTTGGATTCATGTTCGAAATCAACATATCTAGAAACCTTGAAGTCAGGCAAATTTTTAAATTGTATATGCAAGACAACCAGACTGCATCATTTAATTTAAAGATGCTCATTTCTTTTACTTTTTGCATTATGATTATGATGCCTGAGTATCATTAAGCAGTGGTATTTGACTTCACTAGGTGATTTGTATACCTATGGCTTTATTTGTCTATCTGTACTATCTGGGTTGTGTAAGAGGAGGGTCAGGGTGATGGTGGGGCCCCCTTTTGTTTATTTGGGGAGGGTGGGCTCACCCCTCTTAACTTTCTTGATATTTCTGACTTCAGTAGGAGATTTGTATACCTATGGCTTTATTTTTCGATCTATACTATAAGGTTTGTGTAAAAGGAGGGTCTGGGGTGATGGTGGGGCCCCCTTTTATTTATTTGGGGGCAGGCATATTATCCCTCTTTCATCTAGCTAAGTATGCCCTGTCAAGACAATTTCTCAAACATACACACTACCAGTGATTTTATAAGAAGGCTGAGGTCTATGATCAAAATTTAGAAACAAAGGGCTGAAAGTCATTTTCAGGAATGTTGTATGTCCTTCCCGTCATTCTTTGCGGTACATTTATTGGGCATATTATGTCGGAAATAGGTGCCGAGCAAAAGTCCATTTGTATTGGCCAATCAAAATTTCCTGTAGGGCCTGGTGGGTAAAGAAAATTGACTTTGCAGTCTTGCTCATCGGTAGCTATCTCCATGACTATTCCAGTCTACCGTAAACTGTTGTATCTACAGGCAACGAATTCCTGTCTTTCTGAAAAATATCTGGCTAATGGGGTTTGGTCACAGAATGAAGACTCCCCTACAAACTCTTGATCTTCTGATATTTGCTTGAATTGTATGCAATTAGAATTCTCTGGAAAAAAGAAATGAAAACTCCTGGTTCCTGGAATAGTTCTACCAGTAGCAAATCTATTTGTTAATTCTTTCCGGACTACAACCATCCATTCCTTTGTAATTAAATACCACTTTATGTCTTCCATCGCTCCCTTGCAAAAATTAAGCATATCATGAACATTCAAAATTTGATCTGATGCTGGTCTTTGCAAACTTGCATTTGCTGTTAGACAGTTTACCGCTAGTTGCAAAGAAACTCCAACAACCTGGAACAGACTCTATCCCTTTCTTCAAAAATGTCTTGGCAATGTTCATGTGTACCAAATGGATATGTTCATGTGTACCAAAAATGAGCAAATTCTGAGATGGTGGGTTACAAAGTTGAAATTGTTGTACTGTGTTGAGATGGAATGACCCCTAAGTAAACTACATGATTGAAGTACATGAATGGTGGTTTTCCTATCATTGCGTTTGTCCTGTGACTACCCCTCATTTGTGTGTTGATGTTGTCTTTGCTTAAGGGTCATTCCATGGCAATTCATCCAGAGAAATGGGTGAAATGTAACCATAGTCTAATATTTCGCCCCATCATTTCGCTATATAGTATACACCATATAAGCATTTCATATTTAAAATTTCACTTCAATATCCCTGTCCATTCCAAAAGTATGAGTGTTTTAATTCCCACCCTTTACGCTGAAAAAATAGGCGTGGCCACCTATATGTTCTGCTGCAAGTTATAATCAAACAGCTATAAAATAGCAATGGATCAATTTTACCACATGAAATTATAGAATCTGATCAATTTTAGGGTTTAGAATCCAAATTTACACCCAGAAATCCAATTTAAGCACCAGAAACACCCATTGCAGCCCATGCAATCATCAATTTCCTGCACTTTGCAATTTTCACTTGAAATCTGACATATTTTGGTGTTCATAGAAAACTTTTATTTTTTAAATGAAAATGCTACAAATGCGTCTAGAGATGATGCTTATCATAACGATAAGTAGATCTGTTCAATTTGGAAGAATATGTTGTTTACAAGGATGGTGTACTTATGTGCTTCGGGCCAAATCCCATTCATGTTTCAGCCTATTGACATCCCAACTTTTGGTAGGGCAGTGTTTATATCATTTTGGCTATTTACAAAAAGTTATCATTATTTCAAGTGCAAATGTAGCTTCTGACACTGTTCTTCAATGTGCATGCTCTAATGATCTAAATTCAAGGTTTTGCTAAGAAAATTTCATGAAAATGTTAATACTAGAATTGTGAAAACTCCAAGAAAATTTCAGCCCTGGTCTGAAAAAAATGGTTTTCAATGTTTTATGAATCTCAAATGTGACACATCCACACCCAGGAACTGCCTTCAGCACCTCCAAGTAATTGAGTTTGAGTACCCTGATGTATGATTGGATAGCACAGTGTATTTTGCTTATTTAATTTGGTTGCTCTTCATTAGTATGAAGGTCTGTATTTTATACTATATCATTCTTAATATGAAGCCAATATCCTTTGTCACTTGACTTCTTAATTTTTTGACTTTTATTTTTGTAGTACAGAAAGGAGCAGGTCATAATGGGCTTCGTTGTACAAATGATACCAGCTCTGTTTCTTATTATTCTGCAAGTTGATTGTGTACAAGGTAAGTACTCATTTTTTCTAGTGCTCTCTACTGTTGTGATGTTTATTCATAGTGTTCACCTAGAGACAACCAGAACATTCCAGTTATTGGATATGTGTCTATGCTTCATTCTGCTACTATACCAATTTGCTACCATACCAAGTTGCAATACAAAAATAGCCAATCTTGTCTTTCAGAGAGATAAGTTAGTGGATAGAGATATGTACATTGTTGTCTAGAACCAAGTGACAGACAGCCATAATGTATGAATTAGTAATTGCAGGCCCTTGAAAGTTGCAGTACATCTGTAAAAATAAGCCTAGTACTAAAGCAAAGTTTCAAGTTCATACTCGGTTCTATTCAGAAAAATTTGTGATAATACTAACCACCATGCAAAGCAGTGTAAGTAAAAAGAGAGAATCCTATTCTGTAGAAGCCCAGTGTGGTGGGAGCAATTGAATATGAGATTTGGTTGCAGTGCAGGATGTTGGCCGTAATAAAATTTTCCCCTTTGTTGCATGTACACTCCCCAACAAAACGTTTGTAAGTTACTGGGAAACCAAGATGACGGAGGGATTATAAACAAAAATTATTGTCAAAAATTATTGTACAACAAGTTTTACTTCTTTGCTTTGAAAGCATTGTGAAGTTTCACACAAGCCCAGAAAAATTCTTTATTTACCAAAATAGAAATTGATTGTTTCATAGCCAGTATATTTTATTAGGCCTCTCCGGGAAAGAACAACGTGTGCTATAAAAAGCCCTTGTTTATTTGACTGGAAGGGGTATTTAGTCCTTGCAGAACTGTTTATTAATTTTTATATTTGAGTATTTACAAAGGCAAAAGTACATTATCTTGCCAATTTTTTTACACTATTTACCTTAAGAAGGCATTTTTGTGTGTACAACTACCTTCAAATTTGTATTACAGCTCCTTTAAATGAGACAAAATAGGAACACCTGTTTTGGAATATAGCAAGGTTTTGTTAGGAATAACGAACTCAGATTTACTGAGCTGGATCAATGAGGCTCATTGTAATTCAAAAAGTTTATTTCCAGTATAATTTCGTTCAAAAGCTAATAGAAATATTACATTTTTGTTCTTGGCCAACAGAGTAGACAGAGAGATACGCAACTTATTAATCATTGATGCATTGATTGAAGACTGATTGAGGACTGAATAAATTTCTAAATCATAGAATATAGATCTCTACACGTGAAGCCACTAAGGCCCAGGCCCCTTCCGGAATAAGACATTCCCCCGTGTTGATTACCCGAAGTCAATCTCTTGCAATAATAATTGCTAATCACGAGAGACATAAAATTTTGTAATTCAACAAGCTAAGGATTGTCCCTTCTAACGATTTCACCGGTAACAGCAGCGTTTGTTCTTGACCGTATTGGCCTTAAAGTGTTCAAGGACTCGCTATTTTTTGCTGCAATTTCTATCTTATTAGTAGGTGTTAAGACTCGTCTTCTATGTTAGCTTCTAGAGGTATGAGCAACTGCAATAGTCGTTTTAGGATTGAAGTCCCATTACCTGAAGCTACCCTTACATTTACGGAGCGAACTATCCCATCCTTACTTTTGATTAATTCGATAACTCTACCCATTTTCCAAAACGAACTTTTACTTTGCTCGTCCTTAATGATAAATAAATCTCCGTTTCTTATTCTACAATTTTCATGCAAACGATTTCTATTAGCTACCTCTCACAGTCCAATCAAGTATTCATTCTTCTATCTTTTACCAAAATCTGCTACTAATTTACGATGATATTTTGCTCTTTTTCTTAATAGCTCTTGAGTACTAACGACCTCTAAATGCGAGTCGTTTGGATTTAACATTACATTTCTGCCATACAAAAGCTGTGAAGGCGTTATAGGATAAGATACTCCTTCGCCATCATCAGAAACATACGTCAATGGCCTTGCGTTAAGTACCGATTCAATCTCTACCAAAACAGTACGTAATTCCTCCGAATTTAATACCGATCTTCCTATCACCTTATGCAAACTTCGCTTAACTGAGCGTACCAACCTCTCTCCCATGTTCCTCCTTCCCAGTGGCTTTTGGGGGTTATAAATTCCCAGGATATGCCTTGGTTGGTCATGCGGCTTCTTATTTCTTCTGAATTACTGATTTCTCGAACTTCCTTAGAGGTTGCCTTAAACGTCTTGGCATTATCACTAATAATTAGTTTCGGTGTTCCTTCCTTGCGCAAAATATGCTAAATGCTATTAAAAACGTAGTGATGTTTAAGTCTTCGACCAATTCTAGATGTACAGCACGTGTGGTAAAACACGTGAATAAACAAATGTACGTTTTTCTGAATGCACCTTTTCCATCATTATTATTTCTAACAAGCAATGGACCAGCAAAATCTCTGCCGGTACTGGTGAATGATGGTGTATCTTTAACTCTACTGTTCGGTAGACTTGGGGCAATGGTTTGCTTGTATGGAGTACCATCGACCCATTTGCTTACGATACATGGCCTCAAAACACGCTTGACTACTGATCTACCCTTTAATATCCAGTACTTTTACCTTAAAGCATTGAGAGTTTCCCGAATGCCACCGTGCAGCATTCTGTAATGATGCTCCCAAATAGACAGTTCCTTGTACCTGTGCCTAGTTGGCAGCAATGTTGGAGATTTGGCTGAATCTGAGACAGATGAATTTCTAATACGTGAGCATGCTCTGATGATCCCATTTTCATCCAAAAACAAATTTAGTTGGTATACAAGCAAAGGGGTATTCTTCTGGAATACAACGGAAAATAAATTTGATTTGCAACAAAATTGAAGAATGTAGTGTTGGGCATATACATAGTCATTCTATGTCCATTTCATGATTGTCGTCTTCATTTATGCTACTGACTGAGCCACTGAACTCTGATTCAGATTCAAAAACATCTCCAAATAGTGCCTGGATTTTTCCTCTCTTCACTTCAAGCTGTCCTTCTATCAATCCTATTCTCCTATTTGACTTGTAAATTTCGAGAGGTCTTTCAATAATATCTTCTCTTTCTTGGCATCCCTAGTTTTTATTAATGCATTTGATAATCATCAAGTCCACCCTGGTGTCATGGTGGAGAGAAATCATTCTGTCACTTAGCAGCAATGTTGATTCAGAGAAGGCACGCTCCACTGTGTAGTTGGACCCAGAAAGACAAGTTGGCAAAGGAACTAGAAGGCTGGCATTAGGATATTCATTTGCCAGATCTTCTCTGCAGTTAAAGGGTTTTTCACAGCAGCTTTTATGGAAAAAGATTTTACGAATGCTTGCAACAAACACAGCTCTTTTCCAACGTTGACGAAATCAAAGCTAGTATCGTCCAAATACTTCTTGAAATATAGATAGATTAGATCTTTTCTATTTCTTCAACACCATTATCTTTCGAATCAGTCCAATATTTCGGATCAAGCCATTGCATTGCCATAAAAAGTGGTGATGCGAACTCTTCGAATCGCTTGCTCAAAATTTCGGTGAAATCAGCAGCTATTGATGAAATTTTGTTCAACTACGTTTGAACAGTGCCTGAACAGAAATTCTGGGGCGGATCCAGACGAAAATGTGAGTTACGCAAATAGGGCGTGGCTGGGGAAAAGGGCGTGGTCAAAACTATTGTTTGAACGAAGGCTTGACTTTATTTCTTTAATAGCCTTTTTTACCCAGAAAAGCTGTTTTTTCACATGGCAACAGAAATACTCTCAAATGCCAAATAAATGGGGGGGGGTTCTAATAAACAAGGGGGTGAGAAAAAT
>WIPJ01000175.1:249212-321615 GCA_018155075.1 Cassiopea andromeda
CTGTCTATCTCTCTCTATCTATCTATTTATCTATCTATCATCTATCTATCTATCTATCTATCTATCTATCTATCTATCTATCTATCTATCTATCTATCTATCTATCTATCTATCTATCTATCTATCTATCTATCTATCTATCTATCTATCTATCTATCTTTGTAGCACTTTTATCACCCATAGTACCTCTGCAGTGGGGTGAGATAGGTAGAATCATATGCAACGCTAGAGTAACTTGGAAATGACATTCAATGTTTACATTGGAGCTGTTTTCTTCTACAAAACTGGAAAGAAGAAACATTTTTCATTACCTTCAACCACGTGCTCAAGTGAACATTGAAAAAAAGCTTTGATGCAGTCAAAGATGCTTTCTGTATTTCAAGATCCAACTGGAAATCACATAATTGCTTTTAAGAAAACTGTTGAATTTGAATCTATAATTCGGCAAAGTTTGAACAAGTATCTCCAGTAACAAAGTATGAAGTAAACTTAAAGAACCAAGATCACCCTAATACTCACCTTACCCCTTCAGGAATATATTAGGATGGGTGATAACGATTGGAAAAATATGCAAGGAAATTATTGCATCCTAACTGACTTCTATAGCAGTGGGATCTTAAAACTCCATTTTGTGACAACAAGATTTTGCCTTCTCAGTATAATGAAATCTATTTGATTGCACTGAGAAGGTAAACCCATCTGTCAAGTTTGAGGCTTGTAGATCACTCACTCATTGCCATGCAACTTTAATGATTCAATAATCCTAATGAATGAACTACCAAGATTAAATGCTTGCCCATTTACAATGAACGGCTCATTTTTTTGAAAACGTATATCTATGATCGTAGTTCCAAGTAGTAAGCCCAAGGCTATGATGTAGAGAAGAATATAACTTGCATTTTTAGTTTAGTAGTTTGTAGGTAGTGTTTCACATAATTCGTTATTGTAAGTTTTTGTATTGCATTGAATAGAAAAAGTATGTATGACAGTATTTGATATGAAACTAGTTTTGTTGTGTTTGTTTTTATTTGTTTTTAATAGGTATAATGTCGGGGAAAGGCCTCAGGGGCCAATAACAAAGCCCTAACCAAGGAAAATTTAAGAAAAGGGACAAAGGTTAAATAGGGAGACAAGATCAAATTTTTTGATGTTAGATTTCAAAGATTAAAAGTAGCAGGATTCGGGGAAAATAGTGGATGGCAATGCGTTCCATAGTTGAGAAGTTCTTGGAATGAAAGATGATTTGTGAGCTAGAGTTTGTGGATTAAGTAGTGTAACTTGGAAAGGGTGTGAGTGAGTAGAGCTTCTTGTGATTCGAACATGCTTCACTGGATCAAGAGTAATATTCTTGATTTCCAGACAGCAATTTCCGTGAAAATATCAGTCGATAATGGAAGGATATGAAACAACAAGACGATGGGTAGGAGACTGTAGAGAATTGGTGAGGTTTGTATTGTTGATAAGACGGAACTTTGCCGAGAAGATGGAGATAAGATTTAGGAGCACCACCCCAGGCATTGGAGAAGTACTCCAGAGAAGGACGAATCTAAGATTTGTGTGAAGTTAACAGCTGAGAAGGTGAGAAACAGCCATGGGATCTAGAAAGAATGCCGAGTTTCAGTTGAATGGATGTGGGGTTTCCAATTCAGATTGATGAAGTAGAAAGACCAAGCTGAGGGAAAGACGATGAAATGACCAGTTTATGACCGGTCATGAAAACAGGGGGGAATTCTTGGTGATGTTTACGTGATATGACAACCTGTGTTGCCTTTTCTTGATTGAACTTAACAAGGTTGTCGTTACCCCACTTCTCTACATTTGTCAAGTCATTGGTGAGAAGTGAGGAAATGTTAGAATACGCAAGGTGTTGTGGATTGGATGAAAAGCATGAACTAAAATAAGTGTCATCAGCAAAAGAGCAAATGCTGGAAGATGTAGAGGACAGCAAGTCATTTATGAAGAGGATGAATAGAACAGGAGAGATAACAGAGCCCTGAGGTACTCCTGAGTTGATAGAGTCAGGCTTAGAGAGGAAGCCCTCAACTCAAATTGCAATTTAACTATCAGATAGAAAGCTAGAAACCCATTTAATGAGGGTGTGTTGAAGACCAAACATTGGCAGTTTAGCAAGAAGACCTTTGTGCCAGACGCGATCAAAGGCCTTGGATATATCAAGAGTTATCACACTACTCTCACCGTAGGATTCTAGAGCAGAGGACCAAGCATGAACAGCATAGACTAGAAGGTCACCGGTGTATCTGGCTAGTTGAAGCCCATATTGATGACCAGAAAGGTTGTTGTTTCAAGGAAGGCAAGTGGTTGTTGATGACGGTCTCCATAATCCTAGAGATGAGAGAAGTGATTGCTATAGGGCGATAGTTTGAAGGGTCAGATTTGTTGCCTGTTTTGGAGATAGCGAAAATGTTTCATTGACATGTTTTCTATTAGATCAATGTTTGTTGTGAGATGGTTTAGTACCTGTCCACCAAAGTAGAAAACTATTTTATGGTTATTCATCTC
This sequence comes from Cassiopea andromeda, assembly GCA_018155075.1. NCBI lineage: Eukaryota > Metazoa > Cnidaria > Scyphozoa > Rhizostomeae > Cassiopeidae > Cassiopea > Cassiopea andromeda. The sequence goes on from WIPJ01000175.1 coordinate 251,733, forward strand.
CTTATGTGTTATTGATTGTTAGTTTCGCGAAGCCTTTACAGTCAGTCTGAATTTTATTGCATCAAACTTTCTTTTTAGAGCTTGGAATATGACATGCCTTCATCCAATATATATGCATCATCACTGATGGCAAAAAATCGACTGTCTACTGTTATTCCCAGTATGTTTTTGAGATATTTTTTCACTCTTGTCGTATTTCAAAGGGTCTTTGTAATACCAGTCTCTCCGTCAATTGATTTCCCTCCTTTTTGACCTTCTTCAACCCTTTGACCCTCTTTATCTTTCTTCATCCATGTTCTCTCCTCATCTCCTGCTTTCCTACCTTTTCAATCTTTTTCTTTTTTTCCTCTATGTTTTTCTATCTTTCCATATACCTTTCTCTTCCTCTCATTTCTTCCCTGCCCCATTTGGTTCCTCTTGTCCCCCATCTCATTCCACCTCAACTTGTCTATCTCCCTATCACTGTCTCTTGCTAAGCTATTAAGCCCTATTTTACCTCCTTTCGTATTGTTGAATGGGCTAGCCCAGATCTCATTCCCGGGTTGATACCTCAAGCCCAGCCCATCACCATACAATTATGTTATATTCAGAGAAGCTGTCGTATACATGCAAATCAGTAAGAACGATGGATTATTGTGACTAAAACGAATAGCACCGATCATGTATTATATCAGTTTGTTTATATTTGTACAAAGACACTAGAAAATTCAGAACCAAGGTTGTTCATTCCTCTTGACCTCATCATGTTGTGAGTTTACAATACATATCCTTCCTGCTTCTAGACCCAGTCTATTCCTCTTCCTGTCTTTCCTGCTTTCAATATTTCTTCTTGTGTGGAGGCAAAGTCTCTCCCACTCTATGTGTAGCATAAAATCCTCAAAGAAAATAATTGGGGTTGGATCCAGAGCAGGGGGACAGGAAGGAATTCAAAATCTAACAATCAGGGAAGAACGATTATTCGGTACTCGATAGTAAACTTTTGTCGGTTTTATTCATTTTAATTTACAATTGTAGGATTGGGGATTTCTTTTCACAGATTCGTAATTTAAGTGGAATACCATAAAGTGCCAGTATCTGAAATATTAATATGCTGTTCAAAAGTGTAAATACGCCTGCACATATATATCACCAGGAATGTTACCCTATTGCTTACGTTCAACAGTTTAATTGTTTCATTGACTTTAGAATATTTTGTTGTTTTGAATAGAACCAGAAACTCGAGTGTTACTGAATACAGAATATGATAACCCAGATTCTGATTACATTAATGCAAGTTATGTTATGGTGAGTAGATAGATTTTTTTGATTTAGCGCTTAAATGTCAACGTATTTTTCACTGTTACTTTAGTTAAACAGTGACAAAAGGTGTCCTTTCAAGATGATGCATACAAGCAGCTCCGCTGGCATTTCTGTGCATCACGGCCATGTCATAAAATCCTCTAATATAGTTTCACTGGATTTCACTGGTTTATTTTTCCAATGTTTATGTTGAAGCGAAGACTTGTTGGATATTGCGTTCATTAATCTCTTTATATAACTGTCAAGCATGTACGTATTATCCAACATGCAGTTGGTGCACGTGCTTGAGCGGAAATTGTGCAGTAATTGGTTAAAGACAATTCTCCATAGTTTCACAGTAACAACGATGTTAACCTCTATCACAGGCAAAGCACTGTAAGACTCGTATCCCTGCGATTTAAGGTCGATTCATGTCGCAGCCAAACTCACATACATTCGTTTTACACAGGCTGATTGATATTGTTAAGTACTTTTTCTGCTCCTTTGAATGTATTTCTTACAGATGTACACTTTTTTCTTTCACAATTTCTTTGTGTCTCTACGGTCATGGTCGGCCATAGGATAACACCTAACTACAAATCCAGAATGCGCCAAACCATATACAGACGATAATTTTCGGATCATTGGGCAAGCAAGATCGTCCTTTCATTTCTGTGCTTTGGAATCTGTTTACATCAAGACTCAAAACGCAGTCTTTTGTAGACAAAAAGAGTTCGTTTTCTTACTTGGGCTCTTCAAGTAAAAAATGGTGAATAGGTCCTAATTGGTCAATTAGACGCATCCTATCACATGGATTCTCATTAGGTTGCTATCCAACGTTTCATACTCTGACGAGTGTCGGACGAAGAAAGCTTTCAAGTATGCCTAGAAATGTTGCCGCGTTTTCGTGCTGTAGTAAAGTTATAACTATTACGTCATAGGTCATAGAACAATATTTCTCTTCTGCTTCCAATTGTTTCTAGAAGCCTCCAATGTATTTTATTGCTATTTTCGTCCTCTTAGGACTTCCATGATGATAAGAAGTACATTATTACGCAAGGGCCATTGCAAAAAACAACAGACGACTTCTGGCGTATGATAGATGAACAGAATATCAATGTGATTGTTATGCTGACACCGCTCGTTCAAGAAGGAATGGTACTTATGTCTTATATCATTGTTTCAAATATAGCTTTTCCTTAGCTAGGAACCTCATGATAAATTTGTGATGGTGTTGTATTCATAGTCTTATGTCATCTGCACCTAATGTTAATGCTCTTTCCTTACCCGTATTGATTGAGATCTGCCACCTTTCCTTGCTCATCTACATTGCTATTTTTGTATACAATCTTTATATGATGTATTCCAATTCAAACTCAAAGCAGTTGAGTGATGCCAAGGTGCCATGCAGGACTACCATATAAAGTGCAATATAGCATGAATTCTTGCATGATGGCCTTTGGAAGCGTTTTGAGATTATATTTTGTGCAATTAGCTATCAATGCAGTTGTTTGCTCCTGAACACTCTTTAAAATTGAAGAAATCAGCAGCTTTTCTTCTGAAAAGTGTTAGCATTTTTAGTGACTCAATTTCTCTTCACAAGTTATAGTATTTGAGAATTTATCAAATTTGGTGTTATTACAATGCAGATATGTATGGACTTGTGAGCCGAATACAAGTATATATGTAATTATTATCAATTCTACTTATATTCACACTGGTCCATTCCAACTGCACTTTGTTTCATTAATTTGGATCCAGCTATTATGACAATGCAATGATTTTGTGGTTAGTCATCGTTTGTTTTTTCTTCATAGGAGAAGTGCTATCAATATTGGCCCCCAGATAGTGTTCCAAGGCAATATGGAGATATAAAAGTGCACTTGAGCAAGAAAGAATTAAAGCCAGACTTCACAGTTACAACCATGGAGATGAACAAAAACGTTAGTGGACATTTGAGTTTGCTAGAGATCGTTTCCTATCTGCCTTTGTAGTTTCTCCACTGACGGAATACCGAGCAACAGTGGCGTAACCAACGTAGATTGGGGTTAGGACAACTCATAAAGGCCCCCAAGCTTTTGAGGCACTGAAAGGGGCCCCTCAAGAGTTCTAGGACATCAGTCCTTTATGTTATTTGGAGTGAAACTAAGATGGGCCCCAATCCTACTGAACCCCAGAGGACCCCTAGTGTTTCTGTCAGGTCACTGCCTAGGAATAATATCATAGAAATTACTTTGCTATCTCTTTTGGTAATGCTAGGCAAGTATCTGGTTGTTTGGTTGCATAGCATTGGAATGATGAAAGGCAGCTAGGGGGTGGGGTTAGGGTTAGGGTTAGGGTTAGAACGGATTAGAGTTCAATATGTGTTATGATGCCATCAAACAGTTTCAAATATACTTTTGTTTTGCTACATTCTTTGCCAAAACTGTTGTTGACGTTGCCTCCCAATAATTGAGTGCTTCAAGCTGACCTGGAAAACACGGAAAGTACGGAATAAATTTAGATTTTCGACTTATTAGGGAAGTTATTTTAGTAATTTGTTTTACTAGTGAAAGCCCCTGGAAGTTGTTTGCTGGCAGCTTTTTTACATAGCAATGTTATGAAATTAGGCAACTGGATGCTCCTATGTTTGCTCGTTAGCACTGTCGGAGCATTGTTTTGATATTGGATAGGTGGTAAGTAGTGTATATGAAATTATTTTATTACTTGTTTTTGTCATCAACATCAGGAAAACACATATTGTATGAGGATTGGAAGGGAGAAGGAAATGGTTTGGAGTAGACTGAATCAGGAGGACATAGTCGCGTTTGATGATACATCACTGACTAGTTCTCAAAATACATTTAGAGCCATGCAGGATGTAGGGAAGCCTAGTTTATAGAAATAGGTCTCAATTATTTATGTAGCATATTTCATGCTGGGGATAAATGTGCGTTCAGGTAAAACGGTAATGCAAGTCTGCCTTCTATTTATCATAGGAGCATCAGCGTGAAGTTGTTTTGTTCAGGTACATGTCATGGCCTGAGAATGATGTGCCAGAAAATCCAAAATCATTTGTCAATTTCTTGTTGGAAGCCAAGAAAGCCAATCAAGACAGAGGGGATTCCACATATGTTGTTCTATGCAGGTATGATAAAAGATAATTGTGACTCATTTTGCTCTGTTCGCTGTTGATAAGCATGTATAAATCTAACGCAGTTTGTTTGCTCGTTTATCCAAAAATGTCATTTGTTTGTTTTTTGGCAAGATTGACCCAGTTTTGTTGATTGTTGGACGGTTGGCTGAGTTTGGGAAGCTCAGTAGAACTAAGGAAACTTTGTTTTTGGTCTCGACAATTTGTATTTACCAGATATAAAGGGGGAATGTTTTTATTGTACAATGATTTTGTGGATCTGGTCCTTGTGTTTACTAATTTGTAGGAGTATAGAATGAAGGGCATCCTTTTCCTGTTATGCCATTCCTATATACTGCATTGGTGTATGAAATATTGTTATCTTCATCCAAGGATAATGCATAGCGTTTTGGAATCAGGGAAAATGTCTTTTATTCAGTCCATTCAGTCAAGGAAAATTTTTAGAACTATGAGACACGTAAAGCAGTTTTTGAACAAAAACTGTGCGAAGCGTTTTTGAACACTATTTCCTTTGGCTTGCTTATCAGGCTTCTCTGCAATCCGGAATAGAAGAAGGTAGTAATAGTTGGAAGAAGTCATAAGATAAATAGCGTGGGCGTTACAATACACGCAGGGGCTGGTAAAGTTTCCTAGTACAGGTTTCCAATAAATCAGGTAAAATCAGGGAATTTTTTTTTCACCCAGGGAAAATCAAGGGGAAAAAGAAAGCTGTTTTGAAAAACCGGGGAAAATCAGGAAAGTTTTAGAGTTACTATTGTTTCATTTTGGAGGGTTGATCTTCTCTATTCAGTCACGCATCCAGTAGAGTGTGACGATTGGCAAGTTTTCACCATGTTTATAGCATTTTTGTCCTGTGCAGTCATTTTGAAGTGCTGTTCCGTGTTTTATGGAACTAAAAGTTTGAACTGCAAAAAATAGGGTCAATATTCTCCCATACGTCACATCTTTCGAAAGAAATGAAAAGAGTATCAGGGAAAGTCAGGGAAACTGAGTAGCATTTCACGAAAAATATCGGGGAAGATAAGGGAATTTTGTCTTAAAATAACATTGGCAACCATGTGGTAATGAATATTTCCAAAATACAAGATATATTTTCATTGTCCTCCCTCAATTTGCCTCATCATTGGTACGACTTTCAGGTACGCTGTCAGTGCTCCTGGAGATAATTTCTCTCTTTTTAAGCGCTCATCTAGCGATGCAAGTTTCAGGGTTAGGACTGAACTGTACCATCTGGTTCAAATTAATTAGCGGGGGTTGCAATAAGAACGTCATGGTATACATTTTTTGCAAAAAGAATTGGTCGGGGGAGGACGTCTATTCCGGACTGGAGAGTACCAGTAGGCGCAATTGCAACATTGTCAGACATTCTTTCAAGATGCGCCTTCATCCTTTAGAAACTTTTGAATCTACTCTCAAGTGCCAAATGAAAGGGGATCCTAGTAAACAGGGGGTCTAAAAATATTACGAAGTTAAATAAACGGGAGTTCAAAATAAATGGGGGATTCAAGATTTGAGAAACGGTTTAAAACACAAAAATAGGTTGTTGTAAAGCATAAAACTAAAATATATACAGAAGCACGCTCTTTTGTCTGGAAAAGTGGGTGTGACAAGTACAAGCAAAGAAATGAAAGGGTAAGGAGTTTGTACAAAATGTCACTTTATTTAAGATTAATAAATGAGGGGTCCTAGTTGGTTCTGTGGGTCGGAAAAAATGAAAAATTGATATGTTCATGAGGGACCTTTATTAGGCGCCTGAGATTAGATAGGCTCAGTTCATGCTAATGAGACGCACCGTTTCCGTTTGTTGTGTGTATGATGCTTGTCATTGGCTTACTTTTATTCGTTTCATTTGTCTTTGCTATAGTAATGGGGTTGGCATGTCTGCTGTTTTCGCTGCTGTGGCCAATGGCATTGAAAGTTTCGACACAAAGAAAGCGGCCGACATTTACAGCATTGTTAAAGGATTAAGAAAGGACAGAGCTGGTGCCATTCAACACTTTGAGCAGTACAAGTTTGTGTACCAGGTAATTTTAATTTGTTTGACTCCAGTAGCAGTATTTGGAAATTAGGGAGTGCATTATTCATCTGATTGATTTAGATGTCATCGCTGTTGAGTTGAATACTGCAGCTGTAAAATAGAATGAGGAAAGAGAGAATGTTGATGGTAGCACCTATATGCACTTTAAAAATTTTTGTTGAAAAGCTCACTAGTAATTTCTCCTGCCCAGTTTCAGATATATTTATATGCGGTTTATTTGTCAGAGTTTAAACTTCAGTATCAGCAGTGGCGAAGCTAGGCCGAATACAGTGGTCATGCTATTCACATGAATGGGGAAAAATGGGGCGGATCTTCTTTCATCATTTAAGATGCCACACCCTCTTCCTCATAAGTTTTAGTCTACCAGCGAGAGATCGTTGCTGTACAATGTTAACTTTTCAAACACACACTTATATTCCTACAAGAGTGCACTGATTTGTGCTGCGACTATGAATTTTTTTAAGTTTTGACCATGACATCAGTGATATTTACAAGAATGGGAATCGGCTGGGCCTAAAGCACACCAGTCATTTGCATTAATTTGCGATAATTGATGCAATGATGAAGTCTCGGACACTCTTTCTGTGTGGAGCCTGGCTTTACTGTTAGATTTCTGCAATGGGCATCATTTCACGAGAGCTTGAGTCGTAGTGATGATTAGTATGTATGGTCGGTCTGAAACTTTTCAGACTGACCTGCATTATTCTGTCTCCCCTCAAAGGAATTTTGAATAAACTGAAACCTAGGGATATTTTCTCACCTGTACTAGCTGGCAATTATAATGTTGGTTTCCCAGTTTTTTGCCATTGTCGAGCGTGCCAGATAAAGCACATGCAGTGAGTGATGTGGATTTTTACGTCCATAAACCTAGCTGCTTGGACCCCGTCAACCTAGCTGGCCTACTTGACTTCATAATATGCCTTATGTGGCAAATTGAGTTTGACAATACCTGGTTTAAAGTGAATTGAACCCCAGTTTTTGAGGCAAATTCTATCATTTAGACTGACCGACCATAGGGTGCTTGGTCAGTTGCAGTGGAAATAAACAGCCCTGGGATTACGAAATTCCGTGCATCTTCAAAGGGTCGTTTCTATGAGATAGGGAAGCTGAAGGTCTGAGATCCAAAATGCCTCGTAATTGAAGGGGGACTATAGTTCCACAAAAATTCATAACAACAATTCTGAATATTTTATCAAGACTTGACATCATTTCTGAGAAAGAATTGTTTTCCTCCGTCTGAAAGGATCATGCCATTTAACACGATCTTTTAGTTAGGCTCAGGCTGACCAGTGTGGCTCGGGCTGACCACTGTGTCTCAGCCTGACCGGTGTGGCCTTCAACTTCGCCACTGAGTATCAGTTCTTTTTTGGGAACAGTTTGTTTTGATAGGACATTCTCCAAATTTTCAACTCTACTTCCATTCGTTCACGTTGATTTGCTGGTGACACTATTTGAAGATCCCTCCTTGAAAAACCTCTGCATGCATTGGCATTGCAGCTCTTTTCTCCTAACACGTGTAAATTATATCGCAAGGTCTTACATAGTTATGTTGAATTGATGATCAGGCAAATTATTGTTTTATGCAGCATCCATGCTTTCCTAGCTGTGTTTGCAAATACTTTAATCATCTTTTTGTTCTTTTTTCCTTTTTTCATAGGCATTGTATGAATATTCTCTCATTTATCAAGAGAATCATGACCCATTCGCAAATAAGTCAGTATGTATCGTTATTTTCATTTCTTGTTGCCCGATGGTTATTTCATGTTGAGGGGTTTTTGTATGCCTTTTTGCTGAAAAGTAAGTCATTTGCTCGAAGAATGCAGATTGTAGTAAATACCAGTATGCCAGTAGAGCATACAGCAGAGGTCACCAATTTTTTTAAAGGCAAGAGCTACATTAAGGTCATCAATTACGACGCAGGCTACCTAGTACATTTTGTAGGAAAATTTGACTACGCCTGAGCCATGTAAGACTTACATTTCGCTAGCTGCCAATATCGATTTGTGTGCTTCTTGGTGCCCTAAGCACAAGCCTGTATGCCAAAATAGTCTTTCCACTAGTAAGCGGTCGCAAAATTGAGGGTCTGATGGCTTGACTCCAGAAAATTTATTTGAGGGCGGAAAATCCTTTCTGCATAGTATAATGCATGTGCTGAGAAGAAGAAACTGATTCATCAACCTGGTTTGAGCTAATTTTGACGATTTAGAACAAAAACGCAAAGCTACGCCCCTGTTGCATCTATTGGTGTAAATGGATGCATCTACCAACAGATTGACTTATCACTATTCTGATTTTGAGAAGAAACAAAATTTTCAAGACCAAAGCTACTGGGCCCAAAACCTTAAATTTTGTCTCACTACTGGATAAGGAAGAGGCCCAGTGGGTCAATGGCCCAGCAGAGATAATGTTGAAAGGTGCCCAGGGGATACCAACAGGTCTAATTAGTACACTTTACACTTTGTTTCTATTTAACTGAGTACAAATGCTGTGGCAATGCAGGTTTTTCTAAGACAGTATATTATATAAGTACTAGGGAAACCCACTGTATCTACTGCGGGCGACTTTTTTTCACATATATTTAAAGTTGGTTAATACATAGTAATACAGTAATTTACAAAAAATACTAATACTAATTCAAACCAACTGCTAACCTAAAATGTAAAACTTAACTACAAAAATTTTAAAGACAATACTGGATAATTTAACGCTCCGCCTTGCCTATGTGCAGATATGGCACGTGCAATTTTTGCCATCCCAGTGGCGTATTTCTTTCTTAAATTTTTGAATGGTTATGGCCCCTTTAACATTGTCCCTGAGAGGCTCACAGGCGACTGAAATGAGGCTCACGGGTGACTGAAATGAGGCTCACGGGCGACTGAAATGAGGCTCACGGGCGACTGAAATGAGGCTCACGGGCAACCTAGCGCCCACGGATATAGGGTTGGTGATCCCTGACATACAGGCAACGTGCCGTGTCATTTTGTCGTTACAAACAATTTGGAGATTGTTGTGACATGAGTATAGCTGTGGTCATTGTCGTATTTAAATATTCGATGAGGAACTCAGGCCATGTTCTGCATCATTGGAATTTTTATATTATTGTTTGCATTTTTGGAATGGAATTTTATAGGTCTTCGGATAAAATTTTTTCTCTGGTGTCAATTCATTTCGTTGTTGTCCAATGCCTCTTTTCTTCTATTTTAGAATATTACTTCAACTTTCTAATGAAGTCACACAAGTAACAATTGTGGGGACATTTATTTTTACATCATATCCGTTTTATTTACTCATTGGTAATAGTTGCACTTCGTATGTAGTTCGAGGAGTATTTGGGACCGTTTTATGCTTATAGTTAATTCATGATTATATATGCTATTTTGTTCGCTTTTGGGTTGTTGCTAACTGGTTTAGCATTTTAGGGTCAGCACTTTATTTTAATGTTTTAGGACATCTCGTTTTGTTCGTTAAGGGCGTAATCAGGGACACCGAAGCAACATTAGAGCAGGGTGGACAGAAGTTTAGAGAAGGGGAGACTTGCTCTGATTGTGACGTCATTATGACGTCAGAATTTTTGACTTTGGGGCCCCGTTCACACTAGACCTTAACAGCACGGAACGAGAAGGAATGGGCCAAAGTGGTCCAATAAACAAAGGAATTTGAACAGGTATTTTCACTAAAAAGGTTAGTAGCGTTGCGTCCCAATCCGAAAAGTGGTAAACTCAAAATAGTGAGCCGTTCCGTAGAAAGGAACGCTGCTAATCCAGTGTGAACACTTTTTCGGCCAATTCCGTTCCGCAATGTGGCGCTATTTTGTGTACTTTGGCATCAGAATATGTCAAGCAATGACTGAAGGAAGCACGCTTCTTCGCATTTGAGGAAATCTTCCTTTTCTGGTAGCCGTTCGGCTACAAACCCCAGCTTTTTTGATATTAAGCAGCATAGCCTATCACAGATTGTTTACTATGAATCGAACGACATAAAGAAATTATATAAGTGTAAGGAAAAATGTGAATTGGTAGTTACAGTAGTTACAGTTATATCCAGGATATTCCAAGACCAATTTTGTGGAAGACAACGTTATCGCAGCGAACTTAGATTGTTCACCAAGAAGAAAACATTACAAATAGGGGACTTGCTTGCGAGCTAAAGGGTTTTCGACCATGCCGATTGGAACCTGATAAATGTATTTGTGAATCAATATCGCTTCCATTCACAACATTGCAGTTGCCATCTGAACACCTGACAAAAAGTTCCATTTTGTTCTGTGCCATATATCGAATCATATTGTTCCGTTATGTTTTGTTCTAGAGTTTACGGGGCCCTACTAGTTACTTTTTACAAAGATACATTTCCAACCATTGTTGCATTTCGTGGGAAGTGAGGAATTCCTGAGGATGGAAAGAGGTCGAACTTGAGAGAAGAACGAATGTAAGAAGAAAATGTGACAAAATTATATCAGTAGACAATATAAATAGGACACCTTTGCTCCCCCTTATCCCTGCTATTGAAAGGCAGGAGGGCATCGCACCACTTTGCCCCCGTGCACCGGAGTCCAAAGATCTTGATGAATGATTCATTTCATTGTTGAGCAATTTCAAAATTGGACTTAAAATCGATGTAAAGCGCAAGTTTGAAGTTAGGGCACCTTATTGTTTTAATGGAAAAAATCCAGCTATTCCCCCGTAAAGAGTTGGAAGTTTTTATGAACAGTTGAAGGTACTTCAAATAGTTGTACAATATTCGTACGTTCATCAACGACCATAAAATATATTCGTATTGCATTGTGGGTAAATACTGTTTGACTTGAGGAAATGCATTAATGCAAATTGAAAATAAACATCATTCGGTATAAGCGTTTATATATCTCCAACATTATTTCTTTCATGCATGCTTAATTGTGTAATATGATTTTGATCAGATTCTATTTTTGATTGTATGATCATTATATCGTGTTGCAGTATTATCTTTCTTGTTTGAGTCTGTTCTAAACATTTCGTAGTTGTTATTCTCAACTCTGGATTCTCCACTACTGTTATTATTATTAATTATTATTATTACATTTATTTTTTAATACAGGTCAGTTAAAGTGGCAGCACACGTAGTGCTGATGTGGACCTGCTCTTTAAATAAAATAAATAAATAATTAAATAAATAAATAAATTGTATTACAATGTGTATAAATATATACCAAAAAATAACTACAATATATTTTGGTAGGGCTTGAAGAAACCTAGGAAATAAAACATAAAATAGCCAATAGAAATAAAAGTAATCCAAATTTTTATTTGTCCCAACTGCAGTCTCTTTTTCATAGCAGATATTTTCAAGCCTGCTTCTTTTCAATTTGTTCTTGAATTTGTCTATTTTGGTAATGCTTCGTACTTCAGATGGTAAATTATTCCGCTTCAAAGGCCCACGATACTTGATAGAATTCCTTCCGTGCTCTGAGTTTGTTCTTGGAAGTTCAAAACTGTTTACAGCTCTCTTCATGATGGCTCTCTTCCTCTTGAAGATTTCTTTAATGTCCTTAGGACAGTCCCCATAAAAGACTTCATGCATAATTGATGCAACTCTTCTTTTATAAATGCAACTGAGTGGTTGCTACCTTGCTTTCTCAAGTGCGTCATCAGTCGAAGACAAGTCATAAATGAATCTGGCAGCCTGTCTGTGTACAGCTTCTAGCTGCTCAAATTTTGATTTCCTGACAGTTCCCCACACAGCCATGCAGTAAGTGAAACCTGCAATAACTGATTTAAAATAGATTTCTTCCAAGACTTTTCTTCCCAAGAATGGCATCCTTTTTAGCTGGCATAATTTTCCATTATAGTTTTGAACAATGTTCTTAATTTGCTTATCCCCGTGTAAACCTTTGTCACTTATAACACCAAGGCATTTTACAGATTCCTTTAGATCAATCACTTTATCACCCAAGGTAAGCCTTAGAAGCCGTCCTATGAATGGCCGCTTAGTGATGAGCATTGCCTCAGTTTTATCAGTGTTGATTGTTAATTTGTTTGCAATGCACCATTGGTGTATGATCTGCAGCATCTTGTTTAAACCTTCAATAACACATTCCACATTCTCATGGACAAAATATCCTGTAGTATCTTCTGCATACATGAATAATTCTCCAGTTGCAATCCTCTCTGCTAGATCATTTACAAAGATTTTGAATAATTTCGGACCAAGAATTGATCCTTGTGGAACACCATACGCTATATCGTTTGTACTAGAAACTTGTCCATTTACTTCTGTATACTGTTCCCTTCCTGACAGATAATTCAATGATATTGTTTAAATTACCAGTAATTCCCATACCTTGCAATTTTTTCAGAAGGATGTTGTGGTTCACTGCATCAAAAGCCTTTCTTAGATCTATGAAAATTACGCCTACTGCCTTGCCATTGTCCAAGGATTCTTTCCACCATTCACTTAAGAGGAGAAGGAGGTTTTAAGTAGATGGACTTTGAGAATAACCCCACTGCTTTTCGGTATACAGAGAGAACTTGTTTGCATGATCATCTATTGGCTAACAAATTTGTGATTCATAGAACTTGCTAATGATGCTAAGCATGGAAAGTGGCCTTTAGTTCTCCCTTTTTGTTTGATCTACCCTTTTTGGGACTACTTTAAGTTTACCTTTCTTCCAGGCTCTAGGCATTGTCTTATCCTCAACCAGATTGCTAAACATACATTGCAAGCTTTCAACCAGTGAGACACCAGCTAATGTGAGCTCCTTCGCTTTTATATTGTCAGGGCCTGAAGCTTTCTCTGGTTTGATCTTTGCTAATTGTTGACTTAACAGGTCTGTGTCAATTTGAAAATCTGATATAGAAGGAACCACCCTAGTTATGTGAGAGAATCTTTCATCAATACTTTCAGGAAGTTTCTTTGCAAGATCCTCACCAACTCTGCTAAAGTACTGGTTTATCAATTCTGCTTTTAATTTGTCATTGGTCTGAATCAGAACTGTTACGTTGCTTTTAAGGGTAGTTTGTTTCATTTTGTTGCGAAGTTAATCTGAGGAATCTAGTATTTTCTTGTGTTATGGCGGACCATCCCGAGAGCTTGAACCATCGAAATGGCATTCCTTTGAATACGTTCTCTCTTTGATTACATTCCTACTGCAGACGTGTGGCTTTGGTCATTTCTGAAAAGGATGTCGACTTACAGCTAATTACACCCATCCCCCTTTTCCTTTTTGTCTGCATTGCTGCCATCCGTCTCCCTCACCTAAGTCGCTGTCATCCTCCATCGATGGCCCATAATCGACTGTTAATTGATTTAAATTTGGAAAGCCCTAGAGCCACCTTAATCGAGCGTAAAATATTCCCGCCAATGAAATTTCATTTGAAATATCAGTTTCTTGGCCATGGGCACTTAATGTTTTTTGTTTACTGGATGAGAATTTACTGCATATTCGCTAAGAAGTAATTTGGTGTCAATAGATAAAAGAGCAATCTTGCTAGCTGAAGCAAGTCTAAAGCATTTGATAACTGACTGTCTCAAATCTAAACTGTAATGTATTTAAATTGTTTTCAAGCATTATTTGTAACTGTTGCCATTCTGGCTCCAGTGCATATGCATTACGCCAAAGAAGAATTTAAATGGGCAATAGACATAGTGCAACGAGTAGCAGTTGGAAGTTTATTTCGATTAACAAAGGTAGTCGACGTGATATGTACAAAGAGTGATTGCCCCAAAATGTATGCGACAGTAAAGGCTGTAAATGCAATTGGAACGGTTCGTTTCCAATTTATTCATTTACTATTTGTGTTATACTATAGTTGCAATTTTGCAAATACTGTCATCTGAGGTCAGGGAATTATTTTCTTCTATGCAGCATATTAAGTTTTATGGAACATTTGCTATGCTATTTTGGCATTTTGCTAAATAGTTTGAGCATACACATCAGGACTCGCGAAGGTCCTTGAACATCTTGAAAAGTGCCGGATATGGACATTGCATTTCAAGGAATGAAGCTTTAAACATGAGACTTGAAGCTCCCTAAAAATGAGAATTTTTCCTTGAAAATTTATCAAACTCATTGAAAGTTGTGAATGTTTACTGCTTACTTCGTTCGCAGTAATTAAACAACACACACATAATTTAAAGAGGCGTCTAATAGAATGCTTGAAGAATATCGTCCAAGAAAGCTTGTGATACGCCAAGAAGTGTCTCGTGTGTGGTCTGTGTATTCACACATGCACTGTGAATGTTAATGTAGAGTTCTTTGAATAGCCCTTAAAAACTCCTTGAATTTCATATCAAATTCCTGCACGCAACCTAAACCAGTGTTCTCTCTTCATAGATAAGCTTGTAGACTAGGGGTGCCAATTAATATTTTAGCTGAAGAACTTTGATATATTAAACAAATATGCTATATATGTTTAACTTTTGACCCTGTGGTTATGCCTATGTGCTCAGGTGTGCCAGAAGCACATCAGGGCAAGGAGGCAGCTTCTCCTGTGGGCAACAATACATACCTTTTTAATGACCATGTCCTTCATTGACTACAACAAATAATAATGATTTTCTGAAAATTTAAGCTTGAACCACAAAGGTATTTTTAGATAAAGCCAAATACCATATTTTCTCAAATAAAAGCCACCCTCCAATAGAAGCTGCCCTCCAATAAAACCTCAGTTTTTGATGAAAAATGGTATCATAAGCCACCTTAAAACAGAAGCTTAGTTTAGGAACATTATAGAGTAGCCACCCTCAACACTTTCTTAACACTTTCTTTGTGCCAGTTTCTGCCATTGCAACAACACCAAAAAGTTTGAAAAACTAAAAAATTTCAATTTCAAATACTCTACACAGTTTTAAACAAGTTTGACCGCAATGCAGTGGGTTCACTTATGCATTGCAATGACTGAAATAATGAACAGAAGCCGCCCTTGAATACAAGTCGCACTCAAATAGATGCCACAATGTTACAGAAAAAGCCTAATAGAAGTCACGGTGTCTATTCGAGAACATACAGTAAACATTGTAAGATGAACTTTGCCAAAGTTGAATTTGTTATAGGCCCATTCCATGTAAAATGAATTTCAAAACATGAGCTAAGGTGTGTTTTTATTGGTTCTTGTACATCAAACAATAGGCACAGTGTTGTTGGCAGGTCTTTGTTGAATGAAATAATGTTTTGCCTTTTTGGTCATTATGTGGGAAGCACTATTTTCCTTGATGTGACTGAAATCACCAGAATTGCTGTTTTTTTCTGTTGTGACACACATAACACTTTTTCAATAAGCTCCTGCAGAGCAGCTGCAGGAGTAAATGTCCACAAGGTAATACAGAATGTTGGAAAAGACCCTGACCAAGATGAGTTGGGGTATTTTCATGAATTTTGAATTAATAGTGGAATTATTCACTGTTTTAAATGGAAAAATATACCACC
The DNA here is from genome assembly GCA_018155075.1 of Cassiopea andromeda. Lineage (NCBI taxonomy): Eukaryota > Metazoa > Cnidaria > Scyphozoa > Rhizostomeae > Cassiopeidae > Cassiopea > Cassiopea andromeda. The sequence goes on from WIPJ01000175.1 coordinate 267,585, forward strand.
AGTAATTTTGACACACATGACATGGAATGGCCCATGGAAGGCAGGAGTGTACTTTGATGTATTGTTTTTGCTAATTTTGTTGAAAAAACAATTTGAATAAAGGGCATTCTTGCCCCCTCACTCCCTTCACTAGAGCAGGATGGGTGACCACCTGTGCTACCCCCTGTTCTGGCACCCATGTATCTGCTTGTTTGTGTAGGTTATGTTTTTCCCACATGGATTCTCCTTTAATTGCAAGTGACATTGTTATTTGTTTATCATACCAGGCCAGTGACAGAGGACAAGTTAGCTTTATTACTGCAAGGCTAAGACCTAAAATGCTAATTTTCCTTCGATATGGATTAAAGGAAGAAATCCACTTTTCAGATGCACTTTTTGTGGAATCTGATAATTGCTTCTGTCTTGGGAACATAACTTATGACTGGTATGTGCATGCAATTGCTTTCTTTTCTGTCATATTGATGGGTAGCACTTCAATGCATTTTGAGCAGATTGTTGATAATTTTATCACCTTAATAGTTGTAGATGAAGCTTTTTTTGCTATGCCTCAACCCTTTCTGTCAAGCTAAGCATGCAAATTATCAATAGAGCCTTAATCAAAAATGCAAATTGTAAGATGATGTTTGGGAAAGTCACATTAATATGATTGATGATATTTGGGTTAAGTATCCTAATCTTCTAGTGAAAATGTATGGCTCATGTATTAGTTGGTGACATCAAAGATTTTCTTGGCAGAAAATGCATTGTTAATTTGATAGATCAGTTTACAAAACATGTTGCTTGTTGCTGAAATGCTTTTTATTTGCCCTTCATTTATGTAATGGTACACACATACAGATTTAGCATTAGCTAAGGGATGGTGAGACTTGTTGGAAGGTTGCTGGTCCCAAGCAGAGGGGGGTAGCCAGCAAGCTAGAACATTTGCCAATAAATAATAGAGGGTTCATGCAGAACCTTGAATTCCCTGAAAAGTGCTGGAATTGTAAATTACTTTTCAAGGGCACTTGAAACTCCTTGAAAATATAGATTTGTCCTTGAAAATTTACCACTCTCCTTGAAATTTGTGAATGCTTACTAGGTCTATTCCAGGTAAAATGAAACTGAAATTCAATTCTCAAATTTCAAAACATGAGTTAAAACCTGTTTTTATTTGTTCTCATTCATCAAAAGTCTGAGAAAATAGTAGCTATATAAAAAGTCTCAGAAAATATACCTCTGCACTTGGCTTTTTTTCTGAGACACAGATAGAGGGAGTTCCGTATATAAAAGCAAATTGTTACACCCATGACAAAAAATATGACACACATGATGCTGCTTTTTTGAATTATTTCTTCTGAATTACATTTTTGTCCAAAACATTGATAGAGAATTGTTGACAGGTCTTTTTTGATAGCAAATAAGGTATTGCCTTTTTGGTCATTTTGTGGGAAACTTTTATTTAGCTTACTATGACTAAAATGACCAAAATTGTTGTTTCTTTTCATTGTGACACATGTAATGCCTTTTCAACACACTCCTGCAGGGCAACTGCTGGGATAAATGTCGAAATTGTGATACAGAACGTTGGATAAGGTCCTGAAAATATCTGATGGGGTGTTCTGATGAATTTAAAATTAATAGTGGAATTTTGCACTGCTTTAAAAGGAGAAATATACCAACAGTATTGTGCCAAATGTGACATGGAATGGCCTACTGTTTGCTTTGGTCCCAGCAATCAAGAATGCAAAAAATAGTTGGAAGAAATATCCCAAAGAAGTTTAAAAAGGATGAGTTAAGTTAAGTCTTGATATGCCAAGATATGTCTCATTTTTGGTATTTTCGGATTCCAGTATAGTCAAGGTCTATCGATTTAAAGCTCCTTGAAAATTTTTGTTTTAGTTCTTCTATAGTTGTTGAATACTAATCGAATTACCTATCAGAATGCTGCACAAACCCTGGTAATAGTGAAATTGTTCAGATTTATTTCTCAGTTAGAAAAAGTTCTGAAAGCTTTCTTACATTCTTTCATCATCAATTACTGCATTTTTCTCTATCTCTGCTACTCTTCTGTTTGGTAATCATTCCTGTTCTATATTATCACTAAATGTTCTTTCCTCATCTCAAAGTGCTTGTGTTGTGCCCCAATCTAAATCACCAGAAATCAGGGGAAAAAAGTCTTTACAGGTGTCCTCTCTCTTTATTTGCCATGATCATCATCATCACCTCTACCACTACCACCATCATCCCCACCATCTCTTGTTTCCCATTTCGCCCCTAAAAGGGGCCTAAGACTGGCCCTGTGGTCAATTTTTGCCTGTCATTCTTAAAGAGGTGATCAAGTCGGCAATCAATCCACTCTGGTTTATTTAAAATTTAGTTATTTCAAATTTCCTTATCCAGGGCTCAATTCAGTTATGGTACTTGCTTTTCAATGGGCCCTGCAACTAAAACTAAAAATAAAGTCATTTTTACCATTCAGAAATATATGAAAACTTTAAGAAAATAAAACGATGAAACTTAAAATGCATAGAATAAGTAAAGTAGCTTTCCTTGAACATAATCAATTATGAACCTTGTATTTTGCCTTGAACGATTGGATTGAAGTGGCTATTTTACAACATTAGTAAGTTGTTCCATGTATTAGCTCTGCGGTAAGCAAATTAATTTTTCCCATAGGCTATTCTCATTAGAGGTATAGCTAGATCACATTTATTATTTGTAAGCCCCGATTGTGAGCATCAGATGATCGTGTGAAGATCTGACATTATCGATTTTCGGGAGCAAGTCCATTAAAGGATTTGTATACTATGCTAGAGGTCTCTCTATGAACTAGCCTATCAACAGGCAGACATCCTAATCTTTGCAACAAAGGAGCAGCTGATGAATGAAATGGACTGTTCGTGACAGTTCTTGCAGCTCTGTTCTGCAATTTTTGTAGAGTGTTCAGCTTGGTATCTCTGCAGCACCCTCAAACTGAGCAACAACAGCTCAAGTTAGGCTCAATGATGCTAAGATATATGTTCCTTAAGCTATAAGGAGAACTGTTACCCCAAGAAATAACTAGGGAGAGCTGTAGTGTGAACCATGGAGTCTCCTTTTAACTGAAGGGGCCTAGTTGCACAGTTTGCCACAGGTTATCAACATAAGCCCTAAATCTGAATCTCTTTGACATTACTCACTATTGACTTATGGACAGTAGTCTATCTGTGCCCGCTCACCACATCATCATCTTCTGTCTGTCTGTCTGTCTGTCTGTCTTTTCCATTTCGCCCCCGAAGGGGGCTTAGGACTGAGCCTGGGGTCAGTTTTTGCCTGTAATTTGTTTAAAAGAGGTTATCGAGTCGGCTACACTCAATCTACTCTGTAACCCCAACAGTTACTAGGCAGTGCTGTTGCGTGAGCGATTGAGTCTGCTTTTCACTGAATGGGGCCTGGTTGGACAGTTTGCCACAGGTCATCAACATCTGCCCTAGTTCTGAATCTCTGTCATATAAACCACCATCAACTTAAGGGCAGCTGTTTCTCTGTGCCCGCTTGCCACCACGTGGAGGTCTCCAGCCATGGGCTAGCATCATCATCTTCAACAACATCATCATCTCCAACTACAAAGACTTTATGTTCTGGCATCCTTAAGATGGCTGATGTGGACCTGCACGCCGAATTAAAAAAGCAAAACTGAAAACTGTTTGCATTTCAAATTTTAAAGTAAATTCAAATGGTCCATGCATAGTAATTTCTGGTGTCTTTTAGTGATTTTATTTACTTGCTGTAGACATGCAAGACCACAAATCCAAATTTTATCTTCTCTCTGTCCTCAAGTATTAATTGTGGTACCCTAGATGTTGCTGTTGTTTGTAAGTTGAAAAGAAATTGCAGAATAACGTAGGATTGGCATTCTGGACAACTTCACCTCTCACCCAGTTCTCCTTGTACCGCTCAATTTCTCTTGGTACAAACCCATATTACTTTGTCCATGTAATTGTCGTTACCACCGATCAATGGCGGACATTTGGGGGGGGGGTGATGAGTTAAGAAAATTGAGGCTCAGTCAAAATGATGGTTTTCTTATAAACGAAAGGTGTATAGAAATTGCTGAGAGAGAAAGGAAATCGAAGCGGTTAAGTTCCACAGTTGCGCTTTTGCGTATCAAACATCGATCTTATCTCATCTCCTGTGCAATTTTTTGTGATAGCAAAAAGAAAATGGCAACCTTTTTAGCCAATTTATGCTAAATTTACGAAAATAGTAAGAAAGTCTCACCCTCACTTTTACAATAGCTTAGACGATCTCACTTTGGTGTACTTAAAGGAATGTTTCCGGTATCCAACTGATATGCAACACAAGATCACCAGAAAGGAAAGTTGTATGCCTCACTGACAAGAAATCAACATGGAAAATCAAAGGCTGGTAAAATATGGAATGCTTTACCAGCATCAACAACAAAGCTGAACAGTCTGCTCCTTGTCAAAACAGCACTCTATCTATATCTAAATATATATATATGTATATATATATATATATATATATATATATATATATATATATATATATATATATATATATACATCATACATACATACGTACATATATACATTTCCAAAGCTTCTCACTAAGATCAAGTTCGAGATAATTCGAATAAAGACAACTGTAATTTTGATTTTACAATAGTTTACCAAAGCACGAAAAAGCGGCAACCATTCTTAACAGCTTTTTTTGTCCGACACTCATTAGAGTATGAAAACGTCGGATAGTACCGAAAAAAGCTTTTAGTATGTGAAAAGAATGTTGCCGATTTTTCGTGCTGTAGTAAAGTTCTGTAGTACCAACAGACTATTTACAATTTTACAATACATGTTTCGGATTCATCATCCACCATCAGTTACTAATACTATTTTACCCTTATATATTCTTCGCAACTGATGATAGATGATGAATCCGAAACACCGAAACATGTATTGTAAAATTAAAGGTGTAATTGTCTTTATTCTAAATATACATATGTATATATATTATATATATAATGTATGTATATATATATGTATGTATATTATATGAGTATAAATAAATATCCATTTCGATAGTGGTTTTACAATACTTTATTAATCATTTTGTATTGTACTTCAAGTATTTAGGTATTTAGTTAACTCTCAACCTTTATTACCTACAATGGGCCCTGTTTTAAAGTAACGAACTTTATCTTGATCAATGCAGGCTGCTCACTTTACACATTAGCTATTATTATAAATGTTAAACTTTAAAAGGAAATGATGAAATAAATAGAGGAATCTACTATAGTATAGGTAATGAAAAACATCTTTACCACCTTGTTTGGACTAAGAATGGTTGTAAGTGCTTCGATTACAGACCTAGAATCACATTAGCATAGATATATTTTCCACAATTTCTATGCTATTACCCAAAATTGTACTGTTCAAACAGCTAAATTGGCTGCAATTCTAATTTCGTATTGTTTTCTCACATTTGTATTTTTCGGTGAGATAAGGGACTGTATCTATCTCAAAAATTTTATGTTTAAGAAACTGACTGCTTATCTGACATCAACGCAAAAGTCCATTTAGAAAAGTACATTTAAATCTTTGATGAATAGACGAAGGGAAAGTTTGTGGACCAGTGTAATGGGTCTAAGCAGAGCTGAAATGTTCCTTCTTAATGTAATTGAATTGTCTAACATTGGACTTGAGCCTACCATGCACTGAAGGTTTGTAGCGTGATTTGGATTGTCTTTTAGCCTAGCATACATGCCAGAAGTTGACATAGCTTTCTCTTTGTCTTTCGTGGCCTTCCTCTGAGAGAGTTTGCACTATAAATTTCAGTATATGGTTTGTTTTAGTTGCAGTTTCACAGACCTGTGCTGAAAGGATCTTTTTGAATATTAACCGTTTTTTTGAAAATAGCATCGTTACAACAACTAAAGTACTATTTGCTTTCATGATTGTGTTGACGTCTTTAGTGATTTTTAGTATAAACCAGAACTTTTGTGAACAATAATCTTCATATTTTAGAAAAATTTGGTTCCTTCTAGGAAACCATCAAATAGCCCTGCAAGCAATTGTATAGCAGGAACAAGAGTTTGTGAAAAAGTCTATTTAATTCCGTTGAATATTACGCATCAAACCAAATCACTTGATATATACATTGAATCAGCCAAGGTAGACCTTTATATTCCAAGTAAAAGGTTTGTTTTAATATGTTTTTCTTACTTGTTTTGCTCCAGTTAAAATTGAATTATGAAAATATGGAATATATAACATTTAAAAAATGAATAATCAATGACACTTATATAATGTGCCGTCTCTGGAGTTGGAATACACATGGTCATTAAGATTCCACCAAGAAGAGCACATACAATGTTCTGAAGCATGTACTATTTTTTATAAGAATAAAGTTGTATTGCTTTGCGTGTGATAATGATTGAGAGGAAGAAAGAATTTTACTTTGAAGATTTTGGGAATCCTAAAGAAATCCTCAATCCATAATTATATGGTATGATCAGTGGCGTAGCGTGGCTTTCGACTGGGTGTTCTACCATAGGGTGTGACCAGGTGTGACTGATTGGGTGTGGCTAGTTAACATCCTGTTTCATTTAATGGCATGAACTTAAATGTCTAGTAAAATCTATGAGCTTGCCTTAATCAGTTTGTACTACAGATTATAAGTAGCCTTTTATGTGCCCTTGACAAATAGCTACCTCCCTATTCTCTTTCACTTTCCTGTTGTGCAACTCAAACTGGTTTTAGATTTTGGGAAATCAATGCGTGCTCTGCCAAAAGTTTTTAATTTAATCATGGCATGAATATGTCCCAGGGAAAGCCCGTGTTTTTGGAAAGCCTTTGTCAGGTTGGTCAAGTCGCAGAAGCCCGTGTTATTCCAAGGGCCCTTCTCCAAAATGAACAGCAGGCAAGACCAACAGTATAGCCTATTGTTTGATACTGATCCTGTGAGCTACTCAATCATCTCAAATGATGCATTCGTAAAATGGCGAGTAAGTCCACCCTTACAGGGTTGTGCTATATCAGGGCAAGGATTCGGTCTGCCCTGATCCATAATTCTCTTTTGTCAGCAAATGATAACGTTGAAAATGATTTCCGAATCAACGATGTGACGATGTCACCCACCGCTGATTCCACCATCATCGACTGAGTTCAATGCATCTTGCAAATCAGGAACAGGGCCTAAGTAGGAAAGCCTTGGAGATTCTCAAAACCTTTACAAAGGCCATACTTTACAAAAGCAAGTGGATAATAGCAGAGAATGACTAATAGGTTCGAATGTTGATAAAGGACTTGATATCACATGACTCTGCATATCTCTTGCTTGTGTAATGCAAATCTAGCAGAACACATTACGTTAGCAGAAGAAGACTAAACCGAGGAACTTACATTTATTCGAAAACAAGGGAAATTTTCGAAGTCAATTGCTATTTTATTGATGAAATCAAAAACAGTGAAATGAGATTATAGGTTCCTCCTAACATCACAAATTGAAACATTGCAAAAACTTAGCCTACGTGCGACTGAACCTGTAAGAGCTACCCACCTTTCATTTCTCTTTTTCCTGTTTCTACCACATAACAGAATCTACTTCTGAACATAAATTGTTTGCTGAACATGCAACCTTCCAATCTCGTATTTAGTTGTCAAGTGTTGCATTTACTTCATTTTCGATAACAACTCGATCACTCCAGGTAGTTAATTGGAGCTCATTTTTTATTTATCTCGATATGAGCTTTTGACCAGTGTGAAGCTGTACGCTGGTCGATTTCCAGCGTATTTTGCCTTTGCCTTAGCTCAGAAAGGAACAATTTATTCATGAAATAGAGCATTTTGATTGGTGGAAACACCTTTCCCGGGTATTCACTGCGTATTCGTGATGAAATTCTGTTTAACATGAAGTTCTTGTTCGGTCTTCCATATTAGCTTCATAAATCCGCTTGCTTCCATACGCATCGCATCTGCAATTCTTGAATATTTAGGCAGGTAAAAACGTTGAAAAGGAGTTAAATTTTGCATTTGAGTAAGTATTTGAGAAAAAGTAATGTTATCGCGATATAATACAGATTAGTATTTTTGTTCTGAAAATTATAGGGTATTCACTGAATACCATGAATACCCTGACGCTACGCCACTGGTAATGATTGTAGAATAGCATTTGTACGTCAAATTTCCAAGATATGATGTAGAATTTGGCCCCATCCACCTTAATTATCATTCGATTAATAACATGGATATGTGCAATTTTAGTGTGTTGTCTGATTGGCTTAAAACCTGACATGCGTAGCTGCCCTCGTGCTTCTGCCATCCGGGTGATGCAGAAATTAACAGGGACAACTACTTCAAAATACGTATTCAGTGATGTTGGATCCCACTCTCGCATCACTTTACACGGGCGATCAATTAAACAATCTTTCAAAGAGGCATTTACTTGGAATCACAAGCTGTGTGGTACAAGCAAATAAAAACCGTTTATGCGATATCAGGGCCCCGTTTGCACTATATCAGACAGCTATTGTCGCGACGCGAGTTTTCTATTGGATAAGGGGTACCATTTACATCATGCCACAGCTATCAGGTACGCGACGCTCCTCAAATGAGAAGAAAAGTCACTTTGGTCTTTAGATGATATGAAAGTCACTCCATTTTATCGTGATACTATCCGGTATAGCATAAATGATCGCCCTATCCGACAGAGATCATTCCATGACGTAACGCGACGATAGAAGCTAGTGTAAATGGAGCTTCAGTAAATAACAACAAATAACAACTGGTATAGTGTAAATAGGGCCTGGATTTAAATAAATCCGATTTTTTTACGTTCCGTATTACCTTTCCGTCTACACGATGATGAAAGTCAATACACACATTAATCTGATACAGAATGAATACGATATCGTGTAGACGCATGAATCTGATATGATTTCGTACCAAATGAATGATGAGGCTATGGTTAACAATAGTTCTCAACAGGAATGACTTCATTGTCGTTCAGCTATGAAATAACATTGGATTCATGCGTCTACACGATATCGTTTTCGCTCTGCATCGGATTCATGTGCATATTGATTTTATGCCGTATTCGTCATCGTCATCGTGTAGATGCAAGAGCAATACGGTAGAAAAAGATATTGAATTCATTTGAGTCCGATATCGTATAAACAGAATCTAAACTCATTTATTTGTTTGCATGAGTTCGTAAGCTGCGAATCTCCAGCCGAAGCAACAGCCTTTGTTCCTTTGTGGTTCTATTACCTCCCTTTTTAAAGAATATGCTGAAAGGTTCTTATACAAGAAATATGAAAGAATACTTGAAGGTAGTAGTACTCATTCAGGTTCTTAACGTCTACTTTAAAACAGTGAGTTCAAGGACATGATAAAAATGGATTCTTGCTGTTGAAAAGCCACTATACAGGCAATGATCACCCGGGTTTTGTCAGACAGTATTTCATCTAAACGTTGCTAAAAGATTTCAGTTAAAATTGTTGAAGGATTGTGAACCATGTTTTACTAGTATTTTCAAAGTTTACTTTTAATATGAAACTAAGGAGTTTTTTCTGTTATATTTACACTTTCTCAACTAATCCATCCGGTGTAAAACATTCAATATGCTATTTTTTGACAGCATCTCCTTCACAGAGTATCACTTATGTCCAGAGTTTCATTCCATCAAACCCTGTTTCACATTTAACCCGTGTGGTTGTCTTCCTCTCTTTTAGTATTAAAATCTACGTTGGAAACCAGTCATTCAGAAGAAGTCGCCTGTTTAGTTTTAGTACTCTCAGTGGAAGAAACTTGCTTTCGGCCCTTCCAGCAAATCTTACTAAAATAAAGAAGGTACAAGATGAATCAGGATTATGGGTGATGCCTATTGGGAATTATGTTGTCATATCAGGTAGTGAAATGGAGACCACAACAATCGCAAGAGTGAGTTTTTTTATTCTGTTTGCTGCATTCCTGCGCAGTTTTTTCTTCCATATTAGCTATAGGCCTATTATTTAAAACCCCTGCGCATGAATCAACAAAGAGCCTGAGTAATATGCTGCCTTGAAAAAAGTTATGCGGAAAATATATAATAGGTGATCATGTCCAAGTTTATATTGTATACTTGATGTATACTTGTATACTTGAACACGATCAATTATTGTGTTTATTTATGCAAATCTGTAAATCAACTCTTCTACTTTGGTAACGATGGATTCCCATTCTCTTCTACCTTATGTAAGTCTCAAATCGTTCTCCACTCCTTTCAAATGTTAATGCTTTCGTGATACCATCTATGTAGCTATGTCTCTACCTTCCCTGTACCCTCCCCTCCCCTCCCCTTCTCCCTCCCCTCCCTCTCCCAATTATTCCAAGAATCTTTTGTAGAGCATGTTGTTCATGAATCTGTCAAATGTATCAGAACATATTGAGAAAAAGGCGTATTCATTGCAACTTTCAGGAAATTACGATCTGATTGCGATCTTATTTGTTTCTAGTTGACACTTGCAACGTATTTCTCAGAACTTTGTAGCTCGTGGCAAATTGAAGTGAAAGACATTCTGAATTTGCCTGACCGCGTTCTCATTGCATCAAAGGTAAATTTGTATATTTCTTTTGAATATGCGCTAGGATGTTGAGAGATATAATAAGAGTAGGATAGTCGAGAATAGCCAAATCGTCACAACGTAATTCGTAATCAAAGTATCAACTTTTTTGCGACGTGTCAAGATGTTATCTAAACTTGATTGATATAGTAAAGTGGGTTCATAGGTATCAATCTCATGTTTCAGTTTGGTTTAGTCGAATACATGCTGGATGAAAGATATTTACCTCCAAGTAAGTGAATAAGTCAATGAATCAATTACTCACTCAATTACTCATTCATATGATAAACACCTCACTGAATCAATCAGTCAGTGAATCAATTACTCACTCAATCACTCATTCATACGATAAACACCTCACTGAATCAATCGGTCAGTGAATTTGTCATTCAATTTCTCAGTCACCCAATCAATTCATCATTCGAATACCCACTCGTTTGTCAAAGCTGCGCCATTAGCATTTTGCAAGGCATCTTTTGGTTGTATGAGCTTAACATAGAGGGGTAAATTGGTAGTTTTGTGTAGAATGATGTGATCAGGTTTCATTGTGAACCTGGAGAAACTGGAAACCTGGGAAATGAGACATTTCATGACAAATCAGGGAAAACCTCGTATAATCGGGAAGTTTTATTTAATAATTATCCAAGTCAGGAAGGACTCAAGGTAAAAATGGTTAATTCACATGAGATTATGATGAGCTGTGTATAGCGCTTCCCAAAGTAGTTGTACCGTTGCTTGTCAATAAAGGTGAACTTTATTGTTGTTTGTAGTGTGGTAGCAATTATCTATAAATGCCGTACTTGTTTCCTTTCATTCTACTTAGCTATTTTTGTGTATATATCAATGGGGGGTCAGGCAAGATGAAATGGTGTTTTGACAATCAGTCAGGGAATAGCTGGGGAAATTTGATTCATGATTGCTTCTGAACCCCGATGAACAAAAGCTTTGCATTTAAAAATTTTAGTGGATAAAATCAAACCCATTTAGTATAATCTAGTCAAATTGAAAGAAACTAACAGGCTAAGAGAAGTAGACAACGTCCTGCTAGTTTTCCCAACCCATTTTAGGGTTTCCAGGTTTTATGTATATATGTTTTATATATCATCCAATGGTAGAAGTTTTATGTCAATTGTGTCCATTAACGCCTACTCTCTTAGCTTTACATTCCATAAAAGATATGGGATCCTCGTTCAGGCTTAATTACTTTTATTTTTATTTAGATTCATCAACATTTCTCTGATTAGCAGCTGATCACCTCGTCAATCTATTTGCCTCCCGAACATTTACTTGGTACTACGTATTCAGAAATCTCATTTGCAAGTAAAGCAATTTTCTTGATTTGATTGCAGCTTCGCAAAGTTATTTATTTGATGTAATGTTTCTTTGAAGGTGTCTTTTTTCCTCTATACCTTAGGGCTTCTTATTCAAGAATGTATAACATACATTGAAACAATAAGTCAAAGCTCAGCAGACAATTTTTCTGTTTTGGCCCTTTCCAATGATTCCTTTACATTATACCGAGGAATATTCAATAGAGGTAAAATGTCATGTTAACTGAATATTCACATTATTGTATATATGAAATATCATCTAGGAATTATTACGTTTTTCTGATACATGCAGTGTTCGATAGATGCTTAACAGCCCTGAGTAGGATCAGCATAATATTTGTTGTCAATGTTAATTTTGTTATGACCTTATTTCCATAATGAGCAAGCATAAAATGCAAATGATAGAATTTTTATGCCCCATTAGTCTAGAATCGCGTGTATTTTCATCTGAAAACTTGAACTTCACCCACTCCTATTATTTGCCACCCTTGCAGATAGAGATGAAATTAAATCCGAATGACTGTGCAGCTAGGTGCCTTGTGACCATAGTCTTGATCTATATAGGTAGACCATCGTGTATGAATGATCAAGAGCGATTTTATGCAAGGTTCTCTAAGCGGCCAATTGAATGGGAGTCTCGAAGCAATTGATGAATCACCGGCTAAAACTCATTGCATGCCTAAGCACAGGCGTTTATCATACGCTAGCGCGAAATTTGACAAAACCGCAAGAGCAATAGAACACCACATTTCCTCTGCCATTGGTGCATCAGGGACTGAAATCTCCCTTTTCTCTGAAGAGCCAATTAGTTCAGTAGGCATTGAGCAAAAAGCCAAAGATTTAGACCAGGTAATGGTGGGGCCCTCTTTGGGTAACGTGGGGCTCCCTTCTACTTATCGGGAGGGTATATTAGCCCTCTCTTCTAGCTAAGCATATCCTGTCAGGACAATCTATGAAATATACACACCACCAGTGATTCTATAAGAAAGCTGAGGTCTATTATCAAAATTTAGAAACAATGCGCTGAAAGTCATTTTCAGGAATGTTGTATGTCCTTCCCGTCATTGTTTGCTACACATTAATTGGGCATTTTATGTCTGTCTTTTTGGAAAATAGCTAGCTAATGGGGTTTGTTCAAAGAATGAAAACTCCCCTGCAAACTCTTGATCTTCTGATATTCGTTTGAATCGTATGCAATTAGAATTATCCAGAAAAAAGAAATGAAAACTCCTGGTTCCTGGAATTGTTCTACCAGTAGGAAATCTATTTGTTAATTCTTTCCGGACTAAAACCATCCGTTCCTTTGTAATTAAATAAAACTTTATGTCTTCCATTGCTCCCTTGCAAAAATTAAGCATATCATGAACATGCAAAATTTGATTTGATGCTGGTCTTTGCAAACTTGCATTTCCTGTTAGACGTTTACCGTACCACCTATTCCATCGCATACATATTTCCCTTGGTTAGTTGCAAAAAAACTCCAACTTGCTTGCAACTTAAAATCGTCCTCATGGTGGCATAAATTAAGCATGTATTTATAGTTTTGTACTGACTAGCGCAGCCATCTGAGAAGTATTCTACTTTTGCCACCCATGGCATCTCTTTATTAACAAAGCAGCATATATCGCGTTGGATTTCATAAACAGAATTTGTGTCATGCTCTAAGTCATCCAAGAGGAAGCAGAACGACTGATGCAAAAGCTCGCTTTCCCTTTTGAAATAAATGACAACAGGATGCAATGTACAATATCTCCTATTCCAATGGTATGATTGTACCTCGTTCTGGACGATAAAGTATAGTTTTCAGCAAAGTCAGCCAGAACAAGCACCGTATGTTTTTCCAGCGTATCTTTATGACCCTTTAAATATCTTCCTTGGCATTTTGCAACATATGAATGCACGATTAGTTTATCAATAGAGTTAACAGTTCATTGTATAAAATCGTCAACTTCTAGTGTTTGCTGTACCAAATCCATTCTGTCGGTGCTCTGCCACTGCTGGAAGGTTACTTCATAATCCAAATCCGAAAAATGGCTCTCCAGAAAGCTTCGTAAAATATTACTTCCAGACATGAAGGGCAACGATGCAGCATGCACATTTTGTTATCGCTATCACAAAAAATCATTTTGATCATATCTTTATAAGACAAGCCTGTCTTGGTGGCGTCCGCAAGAAGAATAACATTTTCATATATGGTACAGGCGCATACAGCATATGTTCCACTAACGTGCACAGTTACACACCACTTTGGTCGCAAAGTGTAGAACTTTGAAAAGCGAACTACTTTAAATTGGGGAAATTTATTTTTGAATTCCTGATACAGTTCCTTCAGATTGGGTAATAAAAGTCGTTTTTGTACGTGCTCATTTCTTGCTACACTGACAAGGCCCTTTTCGCCTGGCAATAGTCGTGAATTTTGATCATCTTTGTAAAATTGTCTTATGGTTGTTATTACCCAGGGTGGTAGCGATTTTCCTACTTTCTTGGGTGGCATAGAGGAAATTCCTTTGTCATCCCTTAATTTAAATGCTTTTTGGATTAGGTAACGTGAAACATCAAAATAATCAGCGGTATATCTAATTGTCCATGATTTAGGAGCTAGTGTCGGAAGTTGCATCCTTCTTCGAAACGTGGTGACAACTACTTGACTTTTTACGTCCTCCATTACCTGATCTAAATCTTTGGCTTTTTGCTCAATGCCTACTGAACTAATTGGCTCTTCAGAGAACAGGGAGATGTCAGTCCCTGATGCACTAATGGCAGAGGAAATGTGGTGTTTTATTGCTCTTGCGGTTTTGTCAAATTTCGCGCTAGCGTATGATAAGCGCCTGTGCTTAGGCATGCTATGAGTTTTAACTGGTGATTCATCAATTGCTTCGGACTCCCATTCAATTGGTCACTTAGAGAATCTTGCATAAAATCGCTTTCAAATTCAGTGATGTTCGCTTCCTCCTCCAAACTGTCATTGTTTTTCTCTAAAATCTGGTGTTGCTTACAATAGCAATTTCTACATAACTGCCAACTTGGAACACATTCTATCCCTTTCTTCAAAAATGTCTTGGCGATGTCCGTTGATATCTTGTGCCCCCCTTTGACGTGCTTCTTATTGATCTTAAATGGATCGCAGCATTTGTTGAGCCTGTTTTCAAAGGCAAACCCCAGCTTTGCCTCATGATGAAAGCAAATACTTTTGATGCTTTTGTATTTTAAGCCAGATCTCTATAGCAGTAGATCTTGTGTTACAGACTCAATTCTGCTGAAAGGTCTTATTCTACTCTCACGAACATAATGAAGCTTATTACAGTCTTGATCTGAATGAACGCCAAAGTCACACTTCAGACCCGATTTCCATATCCTCAATTCGAGTTACGGGTGAGCTTCTTCTTAGGCAGCAAGAATGAAAACGGAGTTTTCTAGTGCACAACTTTAATTCCGTCTTTCTCTCCTGTGCACCTAATCACAGTTAAGCTCAAATTCCTATATAGGTATGCAAAGAGGTGCAAAGTGTATAGTCTCTCTATAGGCTAAGGAATGAATTCATAGCTGTTTCCTTTCACTCTTTTTCGGAGGAAATCAAATATATATTCAACAATGATGTAACAGGGGAAAGCACTTCAATCACAATAAGTGTTGCAATTAAATTTTCAAGCTTTCTTAAGTGTATGCTAAGTGAAAACCTTCAATAGACCTTTTGCCATCGCTACTTTAAATTACGCAGAATGTGGTAGAGCCCGCCTTCCCCACATAAATAAAAAGGGGCCCCACCACCACCCCAGACCCTCTTCTTCTACAACCCTGGTAGTATAGATAGAAAAATAAAGCCATAGGTATACAAATCACCTACTGAAGTCAAAATTATCCAGAAAGTTAAGAGGGCTGAGCCCACCCTCCCCAAATAAGTAAAAGGGGGCCCCACCTTCACCCTGACCCTCCTCTTCTACAACCCTGGTAGTATAGATAGAGCAATAAAGCCATAGGTATACAAATCACCTACTGAAGTCAAAATTATCCAGAAAGTTAAGAGGGCTGAGCCCACCCTCCCCAAATAAGTAAAAGGGGGCCCCATCTTCACCCTGACCCTCCTCTTCTACAATCCTGGTAGCATAGATAGAAAGATAAAGCCATAGGCATACAATTCACCTAGTGAAGTCAATTACCACTGCTTAATGATACTCAGTCATCATAATCATAATGCAAAAAGAAATAGAAGTGAGCATCTTTAAGTAAAAATGATACAATCTGGTTGTCTTGCATATAGAGTTCAAAATTTGCCAGATTTTAAGGTTTCTAGATATGCTAATTTCGAATATGAATTCAGAATCTTCCTATCATATCATCTACATCTTCATTTTGGGGGTCAAATTCCCAAGTTTTGGGAAATTGACTTTTAGGCTTCACACCCACAAATGTCGCCTTTAGTGGCCATGTAGCAATAAAATGATAGCATATTTGAAATTAGCATCTTCATTTACCTTTGTGTTTACAATTACAGATTATTTGGGCAACTCTATCAAAATTTAGAGATAAATTCATATGAACAGGTGTGGTAAAATTGGCGGCCGCAAACACATGTGTGCCTCTGAAAATGGCAACTTCAAAATGCTGTTATTCTGGAACCAACAATGATATTGAGCTGAAATTTTGGGAATTTTCATACCCTATGGATATGTTCATGTGGAACAAAACTAAGCAAATTCTGAGATGCTGGGTTACAAAATTGATATTTTTGTACTGCTTTGAGATGGAATGACCCTTTTTTGAATCTCACCTACTCAATTTTCATGCACTACTAAATTTGAAAAGTTATTTAATTGTAAAAATTTCAGCTTTTTATTTTTTAGCTATGTCATGCATTTTACAGGACCTTATAGTTTTGATTTTCATGTGATCATGTTTCATCGAAAATTCTATTGTGTTCAGAGTGTCCACTTTAGGTGGAAAGCTGTAAAGTGAGCCTTTTTCTGCATTTGGCTGGAAGAGCTGGAAAACCATGGCCTTTACTCCTGCTTTGGCTGGAAAATTTGAACTTTTGTTTTTATCTCTGATAATAAGTAACGGCATTTTTAGATGAAAAGCGATCTTATCGAGAAACAGGATTAAAGAAGAAAAAGGTTGTTCAATATCAAGTGAGACAAGCCATTTTTCACCAAGTCGACCCAGGATTGGAAATTTTTCCTATGTTTTGCCAAGGTTGTTGGTAGATTCTTACCCTCCAGGAGTGGTTTTCTAGAAGATATTGCAATTATATAGGAAATTCTAGTTTACTGGAAATATTAGGATCACTCAATACTTTGTTACAATAGTCCAGGCTGGAAAAAGGTCTCTTTTTCTGAAATTTTCGCTGATATTGCAACATTATCTCTGTGGAGACTCCGTTACTATTTCCCTAATAAGCTCTTTATATTATTGATTAGAGTGATCATTTTATCTAAAAGGCCGTATATTCTGATTGAAGTTCACATGGAATTGCCAGTTATTTGAACTTGTCAATGATCATTAACCTTTTACTGTTTTCGAAAAGCCTTTTGATTTACACAATTTATCTTTTGATAACTTCCTTTTCGTACGTTAGCTTTAATGTTTGATTTATTGTAGGATCACCTCTTAGTATGACAATTATAGTGGATTATATGAATCGTAGTATTTGCCAAGCTGTAAATTTTGCAGGTACTTCCCTTCTTGCTTTAGAATGTGGATTTATCATATCTAACGTAATTTTCATTGCAAGATCTTTCGTAGTCCTTGTCTTAGTTATACAGCATATGGGCTGAAGTCACAGACTTCAATGCAGTATAGTTTTACACTCTGTTGATGGATATAGCCCTTGATGTTATAGATGCTAGAATCAGAAAATGTACATCAACTATAAACTCATTGTTGTTATGAAATGTCAAGCGGACGTTATGAAGTAGTGTAGACCGAAGGCAATATTATTGCTCTAACAGCCACATACAACCATGCTGGCTGAAAATTTCGATAGACCAAGTGTATTGTAGGGTATTAAGTACATTGGGAAAGCAGCATGTGTTATTATTTGTCAATATGAAATTTCATTTAAGCCTATCATCCACTTTTACCATACCACATAACCCAGAAAGAAAATCTTTTGAGTCCCTCCAGCTGAGTTTGAAGAGTTGCCTCTTTAAATGAAACGTAGGCGATTTTCAGCTGTTTCATTTAACTTTTGTGAATCTAATCAATATAGCCAAGTGTTATCATGTAACTCTCCTAACGTGTTTTTGTGATCCTGTTGTAGGATGTCGTGTGCTTGACGTTGCATTGTCATCTTTACATACAACTTCTGTGCACATACTTGTTCAAGCAAGGCATCTGCTGCTCGTGGAGTATTCGTGTAAGTACAAGTCATAAGTCAAATTGGTTCATTGTCAAATCAATTCATTGGTCAAATCAAATCATAGTAAAGCCTTAGGTCAAATCAAGTCAAAGGCCAAATCGGCTTGGAAAGTGCTTGAACAATAAACTAGAACAACTAATTGTTATTGCTTGATATGTTCTATGACTTGAGAAGTCGTAGGTCATATCAAGCAACATTTATTTATCGTTTTAGGTTTTTTCTGTCAATCACTTTGTATGCTGTATAATCACTTTGACTTTTTGCAATAGCTGTCCTCAATGCAGGTGTTCGTACGCCGTATTACTGCCGCAGCGAATTTAATAGAATTAAATGCGGCGGTACTGCAGGTGCCAAGCGTATTTAGCTCAGCCATGGTTTCAGAAGCCGAATTTGATTTACCGCATCAAATTCAGCATGGCTTTTATTCAGTGTCCCTAGCCCCGCTTTCATATTGACATGACGTTCCCATAGAGATATTCGAACTAGCAAGGTAAACTTTGGCACAATGTAAAGGTATTTGCTAGTAAAAAAGTAAAGTTGGTGAATATGCAATCTGCAAAGTCAGCAGTCGCACTAATCATTATTCCAAAATTTGATTGATTTTTTAATTGCTACACAGAATCTGATACTTTTATTCCCGAGAAAAATCAAGTCTTCTTTCTCAGAGAGTGCTGCCAAGAAGTTTTCGACGGAGGAGGGGCTGACTCTTACGATGAGGCCACTAAGATACTAGATACTCCAAGCGCTCTCACAAGCCACTTGACCTTCGGCCTGTCTTACATACGTTAACTATTGACAAAAGTATTACGTACGACATCGCGATGGAAATCTATCAACAAAATAGCAGTATTTCAGCCTCCCCTTGTGCCACCCCTGTTCCTTCTGCTAAACAAAACATCTGGAGATCCATAACAAGTCCGAATAATACCGTCATATCTACCATTATTGAGAATAAATTGTCCGTGTCTGACAAGAATGATGCAAAATGCCAAAGAGTTAAGTGCTCTTGCTGAAGAAACGCATGCTCAAAAACCCGTAATCGTTAAACATCTGTAATAATCCGATTAAATCCTAGATTCCATTTAATTAACTGCGGCACAAATTCGTCGGCGTCTGAAATCAACCCGAAGTTTAGACGAATTTGATATTTAAATGCGACAACCCTGCTGCAAATCAAATCAATTTTGGGCCGAATTTAAATCAGGTGCTCCTAAATCTTCTCTCCATCTTCTTGACAGAGTCCAATCTAAAGCTATCCGTCTCATCAACAATCCAAACCTCACTAATTCTGTACAGTCTCTCTCCCATCGTCGTCTTGTTGCAGATCTTTCCATTTTCTACCGCTAGTTTCACGGACATTGCTCTCAGGAATGAAGAATATTATTCCTGACCCAGTGAAGCGTGTTCGAACCACCAGAAGCTCTACCTATTCACACCCTTTCCAAATGCAGTTTGTGTAAAGTAGCAGCTCAACAGAAGGAAACTAACCTGCTTGTAAGGAAATATTTTAATAAAAGTATTAATTAGCTTTTTTTGAATTCATTATTGTTGCAGGGCTGTCAAGAAGATTTACTATTCTCCAGAATTTGGCACTGAACAGGAGTATGCAATATATTTTTTATGTTTATGTTTGTTGGCATTTCGTATTCTTGAATTGAGTTTGTAAAATATTGCTAAGTTGTCTTAATAACTGAGAGAGATCTTGAGAAGGAATTAGAGTTGGCTGCCGTTGCTGAGATTCTAGTTGTGACATACCACTGTAAACAGAAAAGGATAGTTATATATTTTCATATCATTCAATCGAGAAAAGGAAAGTGTAATTATCGTAATGTTCTGACTGAAATGCGTGTTCTCAAAGTAGAATATCATCGTCTGCAAAATTTTGCTTGTATTGTTTTGAAACAACCAGCAAACTATCAAGTGAAAAATATCGGATGCAAATGGTGCTACCATGCCTAATGCATTACGTAAACTACATGGAGCATGCACAATTAAAACTACTTCACTTCTAGCTGGAATATTAATAGCACTGACCAGAGTAAGCAGAACAGGGCCTTTATGAAGAGATTCTTCAACACGAAAGTATCGACAGTAGAAGGTGAAATGGAGTCTTCAGCACCAGGCAAAATGGGGGATTGACCGTGTGGAATCTCTAGAAAATACCTTGAATCGTGTAAAATTTAATTAAACTGGTGTGAAAGAAGAAAATCCCAACCCAGTGTACATTCCAGTGGAGGTAAAACATTATCACAAATGAAAAAGGGGGTATGGTAAGAATGAATACTACCCGAGCATTGAAGACGGGCAAAAATTTCCCCCCGTGAATGCAATGGCTGATCGGTGATAGAAATACAAGAATTGAAATTACTGCATTTTCGAGCGTCAATCGCTTTCCAAGCCGTGCAGTTACCATGAAAAGTTCCTCTAAATAAAAGGCTTGGTGAAATGAACGAAGTGGAGTAGAGTGGTGTGTACAGCGTCAAAAACTGAATCCAAAATAGTATGAACATGTAAAATTTGATATCGGATTCGGTCAATAATGTGGTACAAAATGAATCCAGTATAGTATGAATGATGCCTAAGTGATATCGTATTGTACTCTTACCGGATCTTTCATTAGACAGTGGCTACCGGCGATTAATGATCGGCTACTTCTGTCTAAACTTTCGTCTACTTTGACCTTAAATGGCATAGAAAAGTGGGCATAATACTTGCTCCCCTCCACTAGACGCAGCTCCCTACTATTTATGATTAGCCGCTAACTCTAAATATTATTGAATGCTCTGCTTGCATATACCTTGTACTGTTAAGGCAAAAGTACTAATAATTGATTAAAATCAAATACAGATTGCTCAATCTATTTCGTTATTATTTTTAGATATAATGGCAAACACGACGTTCAGTAACAGATCAAGCACACCTGATTTTGTTGGATTATCATTCACTAAAGTGCACGCTAGTTACCTATTTATCTGGGGCAGTACTCTTCTCTACAGGTAAGCTCAACCGATTACACAATTTTCGTATGATAAAAGGGAGTCTTTCATGTAGTACGAATGCTTAGAAGGAGGGAGGGGATCATACTTTGCTGTCTTTGGCAATGGCTGTCATTACTGTTCTGTAAAGCATTTGCTATAATTATTTTCCTGCTCTAAACTGTTTTACAGTCTTTTTCTCTATGGAATTATTGATTGGATGTTGTAAAACATTCCCGCAAGAAATTAGAGGCCAGATAGGTAAGATTATGTACGCAATGGGGGGTCGTAGCGAGCGTGCTTGCGCGTACGATGGGGAGGAGGTCAAATTTTTACCATTTACGTACGTACTAAGTGAATGACCCCAAGAAGTATGCTTCGAGTGGCTACGTTTCTGAAAACCGTATTGAGGAATGAATGAGAAAGCTCACCATTTACTTATTTGCAGTTCTTAAATTTTTTGAGGATCAGATGGTTTTTACGGCCAAATGATCCACTGATCATGAAAATCGAGTTGATTTTCTGCTCCGATGATGTTTGACCCTGGTAAATTTCAAGAATTGAAAATGACTTCCAAGTAGTCATTGTTTGTTGTATATTTGAAATTTTTACATTAAATTTGACACGCTATATGTCATTTCATACCTTATCGGAGGTTGCGAGTTAAACAGGAGCATCGAAAATTGCATTTTCACAACATTATCAGGGGGAATATTGTAAAGCGGAAACGAGACCTCTTAGATTTCGGCCTAAAGGAGCGTGCAGCAAATGTATACGACAGTTTCACAGAATAGTATTACTCGTGGTTTTTCTGCAGGTAGTCTTTATTTCTGTATGACTTTGTTGATTGATCAAGTCATTGTAGATCTAGTAGTGCTCAAACTTATAGCTAGTTGTGGCAATTGGTGCTCAGACTCGTTTCTAGTTGTGGGGAAATTAGGACTAAATATTCCACTCACAAGTTTCAATATAATGAACAGGCAGTACCACTCACAATATTGGAAACCAAATAAGCGAAGAATGACATGTTGTCTTAAAGAATTGAAAGGTTTGTAGAGAGGCCAGGTGGGAAGTTTTGCTGGCAAGGACCGAAAGAGTACCTCCTCCATTATCTGCATCTCGATTATCTGTATCTCGAATCTCGATTAACCCTCCCTCTTTTATCCTGCCATGACTGTTCCTACACAACTGAAGCCAGATTTTTTAAAAGTTGCTTGATTTTGCGCTTATCATTCACGAAAACGTTTTACGATTGCTTTACTTGCTTTCCTGCTGGATCTAAAGCTACGTGAGCGGACACTTCATAATTGGTTTCATTCCATGAGTTGGCTTTGGAGAGACGCGCTGTTGCACGAAAGCAGTTGAGCTTTGCGTCTTTGGAGATAAACTGAACTCGATTTTGGTTATAGTAAATTAATAAGAATTTTACTTGGGTATGAAGGTAACACTCTCCAATCATCTTATGCTACGTTCACATTGTAAATTTTTGTCTGTAGAATCAGAAACTCATCGACAAAAAGAAAGAAGTCGGATAGACACTTGTCTACAGAAACTAGTTTTGGAAAACTAGTTGCTCGTTGTACCTGATAAAGTAAGCATAGAAAAAAGGGATCCTTCAAGCATTTATCAGTCCTTAGATATTGAAAAATAAGGACACTAACCAACGAAAATGAAACTCTATCGATCTATTGACAAAAGTCTACGAGAAGTAGAGCATGTTCTACTTCATCGAGAAGTGAAACATCGTCTTTGTTCGGCCATATAAACCACCTATTAATGTGAAGATGTTCAAAATAAAGTCAGATTCGCCTCTCCCTACCCATGTTGTTAAAACCCATTGTTAAGCCATTGAAGATTGGAGCCACTCTTTGCCCAGGGAATCTATTATCATGCGCTAGTCATGCTCTATCCATTGCGCTACTCACAATCACCAAGTGAAAGTTTGCTGTCTACGCATGCTTTCAATTTTTGAATTATAATTTCATATTTGTTGTTTGCTTATGAGAGATATAGAGAAAACAATGTGACTAAGGCCCAGTTCATACGCCGTATTACTACGGCAGCGAATTAAATTCAGGAGCTCAAAAAAGTTTAAGTGTGAATTAAATTCGGACATAATACCGCGTCTGAAACCAGCTGATTTAAATTCGGCACAAATTGGTTTGATTTGCGGCAGAACTGCGGCATTTAAACATTAAATTCGTCTAAACTTCGGGTTGGTTTCAGACGCCGACGAAGTTGTGCCGCAGCGAATTAAATGGAATCTAGGATTTAATCGGATTATTGCAGATATTTAACGATTACGGGTTTTTGAGCATGCGTTTTTTCAGCAAGAGCACTTAACTCTTTGGCAGTTTGCATCATTCTTGTCTGACACGGACAATTTATTCTCAATAATGATAGACATGACGGTATTATTCGAACTTGTTATGGATCTCCAGATGTTTTGTTGAGCAGAAGGAACTGGGGTGGCACAAGGGGAGGTTGAAATACTGCTATTTTGTTGATAGATTTCCATCGCGATGTCATACGTAATTCTTTTGTCAATAGTTAACGTATGTAAGACATGCCGAAGGTCAAGTGGCTTGTAAGAGCGCTTGGAACGCGTAGAAGTGCTATAGGCTCCGGTCGGAAGGTGAAAAACTATTTTTCCGGAGATTTTCCAGTAATTGTAGCCTGCTAGCAGTATCTTAGTCGCCTCATCATAAGTCAGCCCCTCCTCCGTCGAAAACTTCCTGGCAACACTCCCTGAGAAAGAAGACTTGATTTTTCACGGGAATAAAGGCATCAGATTCTGTGTAGCAATTAAAAAATTAATCAAATTTTGGAATAATGATTTGTGCGACTGCTGACTTTGCAGACTGCATATTCACCAACTTTACTTTTTACTAGGAAATACCTTTATATTGTGCCACAGTTTACCTTGCTAGTTCGAATATCTCTATGGGAACGTCATGTCAATATGAAAGCGGGGCTAGGGACACTGAATAAAAGCCATGCTGAATTTGATGCGGTAAATCAAATTCGGCTTCTGAAACCATACCTGAGCTAAATACGCTTGGCACCTGCAGTACTGCCGCATTCAATTCTATTAAATTCGCTGCGGCAGTAATACGGCGTACGAACTGGGCGTTACTAGTGCATTTCTGTGGTGGATTTTTGTGTGAGTTGTCTGCCCGTGAGTTGTGTGTTGGTAATTTTACGACATCAAAGCAATCACCTAAGTAGTGTGTGGTGATGTGTTAATGTTAAGTGAATTGCTAGCCATCGTGGAAATATTAAAGATTGCAATTTAGGTAAAGCTTTCTAGCAATATTTTGCCAATATTTAAATGCAGGAATCTGAGCGTAGTTCGTTGTTTTGTTATTTTAAAGTGAACCGAAGCGAGAATGCAATTTTCTTTCATAACAGCAAGTAATTTTCAACATATTGAATTCAACATGAATTTATTACATTTTCCTCGTGCTCACCTTACTGTGCTGACCTTATTATGCTGAACATATTGTGCTGACCATATAGCGATATTGAGGATCACTTTTTGAAAGATGAAGGATTAAGTAGATGGTATACCTTTTTGATTGCGCTTTTTAGACAAAGAAGATCTTATTTATGAAATAAGAGTATAGGCAGTTACAGTTGAACTCATGCAATTCGAACTCCTATAGTTCGAATAATCATATAAATCGAACGAATTCTCCGGTCCAGTCCGAGTTTACTCTAAAATCCTTATAAGAAAGCTCCTGTAATTCGAACTCATGTAATTCGAAAAATCATGCAATTCGAACAGTTTTCTTGGCCCCGTGAGCAAATTTTGATCATGTTATTAGAATTGTGAAAAGTTTTAATCCGTTCAAAGTTATAAAACTCAAATTTCTCGGCAATGGAACTTTTCAATGAAATTAGAACTTTTCCAATAATCAAACTTTCTCGTGAAATTCGAACTTTTTAATAACAATGCAACGTTTCGTTGAAATAGAATGTTTTGAAAAAGCATTAAGAGTTTTTGTTTGTCTGTTGATATTTTACATTATTCCCAACAATGGCATCCAAGAGGAAACACAATGAGGTAACTTTGAACATAAAGTACAATGGTTTATAAAGGATCTGGAAAATGGGCACTTGAACAAAGATGTAGCCAAGGAGTACAATATTCCCACTAGCACACTAGCAACCTGGAAGAAAAGTAAGAAGAAAATAATGGAAGCTTTTGAAAATTCCTCTTTGAAACGCCAACGAAGGGTTAAAAAAGATAAATACGACAAACTAAATGATACTCTGTTTAAGTGTTTTAAATTAATGCACGGAAACAACATCCCAATCAACGGTTCAATCTTGTCTGAAAAAGCACACGAATTTGCGAAAGCGTTATTTCTCAAATACTACGCATCATTTTACCCCATAGGATGTTAAAACACTGATAATGTACAGCGCCGTAAGCCCGTTACCGCTTCCCCACCAAAATTCGGCCAGAAAATTGAAACTCCTATAAATCGCAACTCATGTCATTCGAACAAATTCTGAATCCCCTTGAAGATTCGAATTACATGAGTTCAACTGTACATCTGTAGATTGACAGAACTCAAATGCATTTGGAGCTAAGAAAGTGAACTTGAAGTTATAACTTCATGTATTACAGTCATAGAAAAATGCTTTTCTAGTTCATCCACCTATCTGAGATTTCCTTTTAGATTTGTCTAGAGCGTGTAAATAAAGAACTCCTGTAACTTTACAAGTGGTGTAATTCATCTTTACAATCCAAAATGTTTCATCCCTTATAGCCCAAATGCTGGACATGCTATTATTACGGTAATGGACCTAATTGATGACGTAATCAACCTTTTTGACACATCTCAGAATGGCTACTTTGCATTTATGACCAAATTAAGACGGGTTTGTTGAATTAATTTTGCTTGCTCTTCTACTGTGAATTTTTCTACTTGCTTGCTCTTCTACATTATATTGTTTGATTTGGTCTTTTTTCAAGATACCAATACATCTCCAACATTCTTTGTACTTCTTCTTTTCTAGTGCATCCCAAAACTGATTTCTCTAGTTTTTTCTCTACTTCCAAGTGCTTTATTGTTGATATTATAAACATTTTAGAGATTTTCAGGTCCTAAGTCGCACAATGAGGACGTTACCCCTTCGCCATGCGCTCCACGATTCAATTTTATCTGATTTGCTATATATTTATTCTTTCCTTATGAAATAATTGCAAATTTATAAGCTTTTTCTTACAATTTACTTCATCGTAAAGTTTTAAACTTATTATATAGCTTACTTTGGTATTTTGCTGTGGAACGGTATCCTCTTGATTTTCGTATTTGTTCCCATGATGCATGCATTTTGGAATGGTAGAACAAGTTTCAGAAACTATGAATTGAAGGTACTGATTGCTCACCTGTAGTTTCCATTCCCTTTGAATAATTGAGTTCGCTAAATATTTATTATTTCTTTGTTCTTGTAATTTGGATTGTTTCCTCAGATTTACTTTGGATTGATTGGATCTTCTTCAATAAGACAGTTGAAATCCCTGAATGCAGAGCGAACATTAACAATTTTCTTCAACTCTGCCCCATATCTTTACCAGGTAAATGTACTATTTTTATAATTCCATGATTTTCCACAAAATACCAATTTAATTCATTCAGGTTGTTTATATTTGATATTGGATACTGCAGAAAATATCTTTAACAGTAGTGATTGGCATGATAGCTAGATAGTTTGTGTCGTAGTAACATGTAGGACTATATCATTTATAGCTCAGAGATACACCCCTTTTTGAGCGTAGGGATGCACTCTTTCTAAGCAAAAAATGGCAATCATCGTTATTGATTTGCATGTGAAAACCTTCAATGCGTTTTTCATCCATGTTCTAAACTATCAAAGAGAAAAAGGGACCATGCACTGTGAGATCAAAACGCTGGACAATGTTGGAACCGGGGGGGGGCAAGAATGAAATCTGGATAGGTAAGTGCCCCCTAGTTTATATGTTAAAAGACGTCCTGGTTTCAGGGCTCGACAAAGTGCTTACGTTCGTATGACATTCTTCTGTTTCCAGTAGTACCGTAGCTTTACAAAGTTTGGCCTGATATTTTCACTTAAGCCTAAAAGTGCCCTTGTCCTTAAGACCTTCTCATTTTATTTATTACTTGCTTTAATCAGTGAAACTTCTTTGGTGGTCAATTACATTCGATTTATCCTCACAATATGATTTTATTTCCTCATATTGAATTATTCTACTGTGTTTTCATTAAAAACGTACGAATGCATAGGTGCTTTTGGTCTCATGAACACGCTCTAGATTTTTGTACAAATATGTAAATGCGAATTCTAAATTTATTACACCACAATTATCCATATAAGTATGATGTAACGAACCCTCGGTTCCCTATCTCAGTTGCATTCAAACAGATTTTCAATTAGTTTTGTCGTTTATATCTTTAATACATATGAACTGCCTTTACATTGCTTTGTTGCCATGCGCGTATTGAAATAGCAAATGTTATTCTCAGAGGAACAAAATTCTGCTCATACCTTACTGTGCGTGAAGCCTGTGGTTTATTTGCATTCATATTTACGGTGCATTTACCTATTTTAAGAGATTGATGTGTTTTGTTTCATGCTACAGTTGTCAAGGCCAAGGCTAAATTGCAGTTTATCCAATTGTTTAAAGAGGACCAGAATTTCATTGAAAGAGGCACTTGCCCTCGAGAACGTTCACGTAAATTTGATAAATAGCCAGCGATGCTGTTCAAACGCTCATATAGAAAAGTGCCAAGAAACTGTATTATCCTGTTCATCTAGCCCAGCACAACAAAACTATTTGGAGCAGGCCTGTCCATTTGATGCGATTCGCCTTCAATCTGTCAGTTTTCTTTACGTCTCAAGGATCTCATTGTCTGTGCATTGCAATGTCAAGCTAATTTCAAACTACGTGACTGCACTTAACAATATTAACACTATTGTATTCAAGAGAGAGGATATAAAAGCAGATACCAGAGTCCTGCACAGTTGCATATGGGAGGACTTATCCCATTATAGTTATGTATTTCCAAGATCGATTTCACTTGACCGTGGATCCTGTTTCAATTTTAGTATTTTTGCGTATCTCAATCACAGTAGCCCATTGGGTAAGCTGCATGATTTTATTGCTTATTATTGATTTTCTGTGAATGAAATACCAGCTTATGATAGAATCTTATTATGTCAAACTGGATAGTGCCAGCTATGGGAGAAGTAACGGGACTCCCACTAAGTTTGTTCGTAATACTCTCCTGCAATCATGCACCAGAGCTCATAAAGGTTCATATTTTTCTTATGGCTGTTTTCTTCCTCGGCTCTTTCAGATAAACCGCTCTGGTGTGAAAATTTTACAACCTGCTATAATTGCCATTGCTACCCATTTGATTGCTGCATACTTCCAGGTACTTAATACAAGGAGGTTTAATAGTTGTGAGTTTGGAACTTTTTCAATACTCCTATACAGGGTCTTATCAGCCGCGAAGCCTTTAGGGGGCTATAGGGGGCATTATCCGCCCAACTAAAGATATTGTCCACCCTTGCCTGCCCTGTAGCTTTGAATATTCATTATTTGATATCTTGTTATTGTTTTTTCTACATATTTATTGAAGATCACAGATTGAAGTATTCTAACTCTAGTTTAATGACGTTTGCAATGGGGCATTTTGTAGCATTTTGTTAGGTGTAATTATAGAAATTTTATTAAGGGTAAGCCTCTAAACCCCCCTTTACGCCGTTCTTGCACTATAGCAGGCATTAGTCATAGTATCGCCAACTTAAAGAGCGTGGCGATCAAACAATTTCTGATCGGTGCCCTAACACTACTTCCTTTTCCTGTCTGTCCAATAAGCAGTTTCATTATATGTAAGTGTGGCTGCCACGCCCATCCGGCGTGGTTGTTCCCTTTCTTTTGAATGCTGACTTCGTGACTGTGTCTTATTGACTAGGGAGGATAGGAAGCTTCCGACTTCTTCTGATGACTGTCTTGTTGTAATTTGATGTAAGCAAAAAGAGCATTGAAAACATGCATGAATTGCTATGGTACCTTTTCAAACAAAAGACGCCAAAAGAAACTTCATCTTGACATGAGCCTTTGACAATTCAACTTACTGCAATTGATTGACGGTGAGGTCTTAATAAGCCTACAAAGTTCAGAAGTATCCCTGCCCATGTATTAAGCGCCCAGTGTGCTTTTCACTAATAGTTCTTATTCTAGGGTCGCCTAAATTAAATATTAAACAAAACTTACCTGCAAGGTGAGTTGAAGTTCTATTATAACTCTATTAAGCCTGGTTCACACGGTGTCTATCTTTGGCTGCCATCGACGTTCAGCGAGGGTTGGTAGGATTTGATATGATAAAAGCTGGCTTGTTATTATTATTGGCATCGATCAGCAACGTACGGACGTACTTCTGTGCATGTCATTGTTACTTCGTGAAATTTACTTGTTCAGTTGCAAAAAGGTTATTATTTATGAGTAATACACAACAAGGATCTCGGAGCAATGATTCGTCTTGGTTTGCAGTTTGCTCTATTAGTTTTTGTGGTGTGCTCATATTGTGGCAATGACTTTGTGTCGTTAGGACGCCATTTATAGCGTTGCAAAAGTCGAATGATGGATAATGAGCCAGAAATTTTGAGCACAAGTGGGCATTTGAATGTTGAAGAAAGGGCAGTAATTGCAAACAGCCAGGATATTGCATGTTGCTATGGCAAAAAGTGCAAGGGAATGAAAGGTCTAAAGATGCATCAACGTAGCTGTAGGGCTCTTCATGGCCTAAATGATAACTTAAATGCAAAGCTACAGGAGGATATTTTGGAACACGCAATAGAATCAGATGTGCTCTCGGTGGATGGTCAATCAAATGACATATTCGAGAATGAGAACGTAACAAATACCGAGGAAATTGTTGTATTGAAACGCGGGGTGAAGTTACCAAAATCCGCCATTGAATGGTCGTTGGCTAACGAATATTTTAAGGCGGTCCTTTCAAATCAGCCAATCAGGAACGAGGGATTAGATTCAAATATTGAGCAACTAAACAACGTCATTTTGGAATATTGCAGGAGGACCCATGGCGAAGTAGACAGTGGTGATGACGTAGATCTTAGCAACAAATACAAATTGCACACAGTTAAGGGTCTTAATAGAGAATTGAAATAGTTAAAGCAACACAATGGCAACATTAATGAGATTAAATTTGTATCCCGAAGATTACGTAACCTTCTTTCAGTTAACTCTTGGAGTGAACACACGGTAAGTACAAACATCGATCATGACAAGTACATTAGGAATAACTTCTGGGGATACGTTAAAGGCTTCCTGACTCGTAAGTCTACTGTTCTTCCAACTTTCAACAAAGATGATTGTTTATCCTTCTTTACGAAGAGTTTCTCAACAACCTCTCCTAGAAAGCGTTTTGCCATTCCTTCTTGGATTCTTTCATTATATTCCCCTCATGTACCATTCAATATTGATCCACCCTCATATCAGCAAATCACAAACATTATTCGCAATATGAAGGCTTCTGCGTCTCCATGTCCTCTTGACCAGGTTTCAATAGTCTCTTTCCAACGGTGTCCTTATTTACGCTCTTACCTAACTGACCTGATAAGATGTGCGTGGTTCTCCGGAGTTGTTCCCTCTGCATGGAAAAGAGCATGCACTGTCCTTGTTCACAAGAAGGGAGCCACAGATGACCCATCAAACTTTCGTCCGATCACTCTCGAATCAGTACCATTGAAAATTTTCACATCTTGCCTGCAAAATTCTATCTTCAAATTTCTTACAGAGAACAACTTTATAGAAACTGCCATTCAAAAAGGATTCTATCCTAAGATTTCAGGCACGTTAGAGCATACAGCACAGATGGGCCATGTCATCAATCAATCTAGAGTAAAGCAGCGATCTCTATTGGTAACGCTTCTTGATCTTAAGAATGCGTTCGGTGAGGTTCATCATAATTTAATTTAAGAAATCCTCAGTTATCATCATATCCCGGAACACATTAAATGTTTATTTCGTAATCTTTATACTGATTTCAAAACATCAATCATCACATAAGATTTTAATACCCCATTCATTACTGTAGGTCGTGGAGTCCTTCAAGGCGATTGCTTAAGTCCTCTCCTCTTTAACCTTTGTTTCAATACATTTATTCAACACATTAAATCAGATGAATACCGTCAGTGTGGCTTCTTCAACAAAAGTGTCGTCAATGGTACCCTCATCTCTCTTCGGCCAATCCACTGGTTCCAGTGTGCCGATGATGCGGCAGTAGTTAGTGGTCAGGAAAACGAAAATCAACATCTTTTAAATCGCTTTACTCTTTGGTGCCAATGGGCCGATATGATTATTAGGGTTGACAAATGTGTCACATTTGGTATGAAAAAAGTACGAACGAAATCAGTTCAGTATCAACCAAAGCTCTTTATCAACAGTCAGCTAGTACCTTGTGTTAGCACTGGGAGTTCCTTCAAACATCTTGGGAGATACTTCGATTTTCATATGAGTAATTACATGCACAAGTCTGAACTAATTGATATGACAAATACTATTCTAGCTCAAATTGACCAGTTGCCTTTGCATCCCAAATACAAAATTTTATTATATAGCAGGCACCTACTTTCTAAAATTTCTTGGCACTTCACTGTAGCTGATCTTTCAAAAACATGGGTGTCTGAAAATCTTGATAATACTGTTGCATCGTATGTTCGAAAATGGCTGGAAATTCCAGTGTGTGGAACTCTGGGCAATGTCTTTCTTTCTAAAGCAAAGTTTGGTTTAAGCCTTTATCCTCCATCTATTAAATTTGGTCAATGTCAGACTGTCGCTCGTAATGGTCTTAAATGCTCCCCAAATGAGGATATTAAGCATCTTTGGAAGTCACAAAGTACTCACACAAACCTGCAATATGACCGATACAGAGATACAAAAGAGGTGCTTAAAGCTTTTCGATCATCTCAGGAAGAGAGACTACAGTCTCATTTAGTCTCGCAAGGGTCTTTCTTTTCTGCTGTTATTTCACAGTCCTTACCAATACTAAACTCTATCTGGTCTTCTGTTCAGTCTAATTTACCAAAAAATATTTTCAACTTTACAGTTCGATACAGCAATAACACTCTCCCAACTAGAAAGAATCTTTCCAAATGGGGACTTGCTACCTCATCTGATTGTCATTTTTGCCTGAAACCGGAATCTCTTCTCCACGTTGTAGCTGGTTGCAACAACTATCTTAACGAAGGTCGATACACATGGCGGCATGACTCGGTCCTTCACTTAATTGCGTCATCATTACAAGGAGTTACAGGTACAACATTGTATGCCGATCTTCCAGGCTTTATAAGTCCATCAGTTATTACTGGGGATAACTTACGACCAGATCTTCTCTTAACCTTTAAAAATACTTGCTTGTATATTCTTGAGCTCACCGTTGGTTTCGAGACAAATCTATCTATTAACGCAGCTCGAAAAACTAACAAATACCAGGACTTGACTGCAAATCTAAGACAACAGTACAATGACGTTAAACTAATAAGCCTCTCCATCAGCACTTTAGGTATTATTTCATCCCTCTCAACTGCTTTTATCGTAATACTCAAAGAGATCAAGGTTGAAAATATTCATCAAGAATACATATTGAAAAAGATATCTGCCATTACAATCAGATCTACTTATTTCATCTTCTGCAGACGAGGAAAGGATTGGAATGCTCCGGAACTATTGACTTGTTGATACATTTTTGTTGTTCTTATTTAAATTTTTCATTTGCAACACGAGTAGCCAATTATAAACTACCTATGTTTAGCGAGGTTTATGATTGTATTGTAGAATTTCAATATACTTATATGAAGTTTAAACAAAATGTTTTTTTTCGTTTCACCAAGTAGCCATTGTAAGCTACCTATTATCTAGCGAGGTTTACTATTGTAGTAGTTAAATGTTGTATTAATTATATGAAGTTTCCATTATACTGGTGACAGTCTTCGTCCTGACATTATTCTTTCTACAGCCGACAATGTCCTGTACATTATAGAATAAACTGTGGGTTTTGAAACAAATTTAAACAATAATGCTCGTCGTACAGAACTAAAATATCATCCCCTCCTTACTGATCTTGCTAATGATTATAATGAGGTAAAATTTATTAATCTCACCATTAGCTATCTTGGCATAGTTGGAAATTCCTCTGACTCATTTCTTAAGCTTTGCATGGAAAGAGGCATCAGCGACGGTGATCTAAACTTCATTATTTCTAAGATATCTACTATAATCATCCACTTAACATACTACATATTTTGTATGAGAAATAAGCCATGGTCTAACCCAGAACTCCTAAGCTACTAATATCTTTGTATTTAATTGCTAAGTATCGATTTTATATTGGCTGTATTCTTTTTTTTATATTTTTGTTTTTCATTTGTAAGCCAGCCGAATACAAGTTACCGTGTACAAAGTGAGATTTATATTTGTATGTGTAACAATATATACATGAATGAAGTTTAAAGAAAATTTTTATTCACTGAATTAGCCAACTAAAATACTATTACAAAATAGAATACTAAGATATAAATGTATATAATTGGCCATTGTCTTCTGCTACCAAAATTTGTTAGCCTTGTCGACGCTCTCGTAATTCGAAACAAAGTTGTTGGTATTTACGCATCTTTTCCTCTCTTTTCTAATCCTTATTCTTTTCATTTAGGTATGGCATATCAACCAATAATATCATTTTCTTTTCTGTATCTTGAAGTGTCAAATCTGGCCTTATTGCTGTGCAGCTATTCCTCATCCTATGTTCCCAGTCCCAATATAATTTCTTTCCATTATTTTCCAATACTATCCATCTTTCCCATTTTTCTCTATACCACTTAACATTTTCTGATAGTAATCCACTTGCACATGGCCATTTAACTCCCAATACTTTTAAAGTGTTATTATGTCTTCTAAGATATTCTGTTCCTGCCAGCTTTTTGCATCCTGAGAGGAGAAGCTGCACTGTCTCTCTCTGTTCTCCACACAACCTACACATGCCCTCTGCTATCAATCCTCCAATTTCCTTCCAAGCTCGTGTTTCTATCATCTGTTCTTGTAGTACAAATCTTTCTAGGGTCTGTATTGCACTTCAGCCATCCATAGTCTTCCTACTCATATTGTGATGGTACTTCGCTTTGCAGTCTTTTTTCTGCAAAACTTCTCTTTTTATTTCTCTTCTGTCCCTCCGCTAAGATCTCTTTCAGTGTTTGTCAGCCTGCTTTCCATTCTGTTTGTCTGTTTTCACTAATGATGACAGCTCCCTGATCAAAAATTACTGGTGCATTAACTTTCCTCATTACCGTCTCTGCTTCTCGCTTTAAAGACTTGTGCTCCTTCTGTATGTCACTTTTCCACGCTGCACATATCCATTCATTTGTGGATGTTGCCATATAACACGCAACTCTCGTCTTAGTTTCACCATAAACTTCTCTAAAACTTTTAAGCCCCCTACCTCCTGCTTTTCTTTTGGTATATAACCTCTCGTCGCTTAATTGTCTGCCATGAAATCCCTCTCTACGTAATACACTCTTTACTATCATGCCGAGATTCTCAAGATCTCCTTTTCCTAAATTACACACATTCATTACATATCCTGCTACTGGTATTACCCGGCAATTTATGGCTTTCATTAGATTTTCATCATTTAATTGCTTCCCAATCAACTGCTCTAACCTTTTCCTTACCCCTGCCTTTATCCTTAACATCAATTCCATCTCCTTGCTCACATCCCAGAAATTTGTACATTTCATTTTTATCTGCGTCTAATGCGTTAATCTTTTCTTCTAGCACTTGTAGTCCCTAGCTCTTAACCATTTTTCCTTTTCTAAATACAATCTCGGCACACTTCTTAACACCATAACATGCACCTGTTTCCATGCTGGCCTTAACTATCATTTCATTAACAATCTGTAACTTTTAATGAGTTTCCTGATATATTTTAAATCGTCTATAAAGAAACTATGCATTCTTTGAACCACTCTGTCCCCAGCTTCCCCATTTTGTACCCATCGGAACCTTCCACTAGCATTGCTACTGGTACTTCAGTTAGGCAAAATCCTAGTGGGGAGAAGCTGTCACCTTGTAGGAAGCCTCTCGTAACATTGATCAGCCTGCTAACTGTCTTCTTTCTATTTTCTGTTGCTTCAAGTTTTGTTTTACATCTTTTCATCAATTTTTTTACAACCTCTATCAATTTCTCTGGAACTCCCATCCATTGATAGACTCTAATCACCCAATCATGCCTTACCATGTCGTATGCTTTCTGATAACCATAGAAAGCTACAGCGAGATTTCTCTGTTGCCCTTTAACTTCATCCATTATAACTCTTTCAATTATCAATTGGCAACTGTACCCAAGACTCCAGAGCAAGTCCCTAGCTGGCTTCTATCCCAGATGTCATTTCTCGCTGCATGTTTTTGCATGTAGTTCCCAATCATTCCAGTAAATATCTTGTGGCATCTATTTAAACATGTGATTGGGCAGTAGTTCTTTTCATTGCCTAGTTCTTCGGTTTTTGGCAAGAGTACTGTTCGTCCTTGTGCCAGCCATTGTTGTATTTAATCTGTCTGCTCTACCCACCTGTTAAAGCAGTTTAGCAAGGATCTCCATGTCCCTTTCAGCTTCAGCTTTTTCCACCAATAATTTTGTATTCTATCCATACCTGGGGCTCACCAATTTTTCCTGCTGCTAAAAATACTATGCATCTTCTCTTCTGTGATTGTAAAATCTTGGATATCTACAAGTTTTGCCTTGATTTTCTGAGCTATAGTACTCATCCATTTCCTACGACGCGTCTTTGAATCATCTTCCCATATTCCCGCCCAGAATTCTTCAAATTTAGCAATGTGTTGTGCGTTTCCTTTCCTCTCTCTCATTCCTTGTGGTTTCCTGTAAAACATTTCTTGATCTTCTCTAAACATCCTATTGTATCGAATCCTATCATCTCTGAGTCTTGTCTTTATAAGTTTTGTCAAGTAATACCTTAGTTCATCAAGAGCTTTTTCTTTCACATACTTCAAATCATTTTCTCTTCTAAGCTCCATATCTGCCCACTTTTTCAACGTTTGTACATTCTCTTTCTCTTTTTAATGGCTTTTATCTATACCCTTCTCCTGTGGATTTCATTTGCAATCCAGGCAACTATCTGCCTTACTTCTTTAATACGCTTGTACATTTTCCTTATTCTCCTATTTTCCCCTCTCTGGTTCGTACTGTTTTTGGTGCTTTCCTTATCATTCCCCTTCTGTCTTCTATTGCTCGTCCCATAGCATAAACTGCGTCTACTATCTTACATATATCTCTAGCATTATTTAAATGCATCTCCAAAATTCGGTCAGCTTTATCTATTTCAGGATTTGGTACCCCTTTCCTGCGCTTCAACAATCGGTCTCTATCCGTTATAGCATCATGGGTTGCTGCAGTAAGGAAAGCTAAGTGTTTCTCAAATGTCATCCTCATTTCTCTCAATTTGGCGTCCTCAGCTTCCACACCTTCTTCATCTTTTAGCTCTCTAATCAATGTGTTGCACTGTTGGTCCTGTTCTTTGGCTTCATGCCTAGTGCTGTTTCCACTGTCCTGTGTAATATTCAGTTGCGTTGGTTCTACATCTTCATTGTTTTCAACCTCTATCAAACTCATAAGAGCCTTATCTTTCCTGAAGCTTTGCAGCATTATCTCTCAAAGTTTGTGCCCTAACTGGTATGTTTCCATATATTATATCCCATTCGTTCTTTATCCACTTCATGAATCCTCTACCTTTCTTCCTCTCTCGTTCTTCTATTTCAATAAATTCAGTTTCATTTCATTTTTCCTTTTACTATTAGCAATTTGTGCACTGCTACTTTCTTCATTTACCAAATTACTATTCACATTAAATTCCGTTTTGAACCTAGTCGCGTTATCTCTCAAACTCTTTCGAAATATTACTTTTCTCTGGAAAGCGTTTATCCCACCTCATCTTCAGCCTCTGCATAAACCCCTTACCTTTTGCTTCTCTCTTCATTATCTGCTTGTATAAGCCATCTCTTCTCACTATCTGTGTATGTTGTTAGATGATGTGTTGATATTTGAGCCTCTCCATTTGGGACAGTTTGATTTCTCACAGCTACATTATTTCCCTGACGTGTTCCATGGTCTTGTTCGCTATTGTTTGGTTGAAATTAATTTTTATCTATATCTTCCATAAACGGCAATAAGGTGACGCACGGGTTTAAAAAGTCCATCCAGAGTTGCCCGTCTCTCTGTAGAAGGCTTGATTTTGAGCTTCACCACTTCTACCAGGTTCCGCGATTGGTGACTTCATAACGCAGTAGCCATTCACCCATCTCGGCACGGTACCTTCGGGTTGCGGGTATAATTGTTCATGTAATCTGCACTAGACACATTGTCATTCAAGACTAAAGAGCTGAATCTGCCCAGACCATTGTTCGTGTGGCTTCCACTAGTTGGGCTGTCTGTCATGGCTAAAGAACGCCAACTGCCCTGGTTTTGAGATCAGAGATTTTCCTTCCCCTAGGATAACTGCTGGCAACGCTAACGAGCTTATCCTGCCCGGAGCACTGGTTATTTAAAGGCGCCAGAAACTCGCCTTTCACCCCTTCTCCTGTTAGCTCCAAACAGTTCTGCCACGTGAAGGCCAGGAGCTGGACTTGGATTGTTAGAGGCTATATTTTGCGCATGCCAATGAGGACTTTTTATAGGTATCGGATGCTCATCTTCCTCAACCATCCCGGCATTAACAATCCTTCACAACCTTATGATTATTATTATTATTATTCGGGCTCTATTATGCTGGTTTTCCGTTGAATATAATCTCTTGCCGAGTTATATCCCATAACCTAGAGTGAGGGAAGGTGAAGTTTTATGTACTTTATAACTGTAGCACTTTGCAGACGTTTCCTACTTTACCACCGGTTTGTTCTTTCTAAGCTTTCTTGGCATTTGACTATTGGAGATCTTAGCAAGACCTGGTTTATTGATAATCTAGATAACATCATTACAAGTTATGTAAGGAAGTGGCTTCAACTGACGATAAGTGCTACTGCAGGGTTTATACGGTCAGGGAAAGTCAGGGGGAAAAGGGTCTTTTTTGCTTTGGTCAGGGAAAGTCAGGGAAAGTCAGGGAAGCTTACAGTGGTCAGAGACAAAATAGTATTTTCATTCTGCAGGTCAGGGAAATCTTTCATTTTTCACTATCAAAGAAATATGTACAACACTTTAATAACTAGGTAAGAAAATGTGATAATAAGTTATAGGTTAGAAAGTTCTATCTTTTTCATCAAACTTAGGATTTAAGAAGCAAGTAGAGAAATCAAACAAATAAACAGAAATTTCAAAAATGAAAACTTCGTGACTGTATCAATGTGAACAAAAGGAAGAGTGTTAATCACATTTTGCATATCCTTTTTCTTTTCTCTTTAAGAAGTTCAAGTGAATTCTTCATATATTTTTGCATAAAGTTTCTAAAATATCTACATATTGCTAAATTAAAAAATAAATATCTTGCTATTTTTTACTTGCATCATTACTAATCCAATCAGGTCAGGGGAAAAATTTGCTTTTTCAGAAGAGGTCAGGGAAAAACATATAGGTTTTAGTGAAATAGGTCAGGGAAAATGTGTGCTTTTGAAGCAAAAGTTAGGGGAATTTTTTTCGGAAGGTCCGTATAAACCCTGTACACGTTTTTGTAAACCTTTTTCAGGAAATAACATTGATATGTAAAAGAGACCACCTCGGTTTAGCAATTGGTGAAGTACTATTGGGCTCTCAATCAAAAAAAACATCCAATGTTGCCGTGTATATTGTCTGGTTTCTAAATTGCCTATACCAAATAATTTGAGAATAAATTAAGTAGAATTCAGATTCAAAATTATTGGACAAATTAAGAATGGCCCGCCTGAACCCCAATTTTACTGGTTCTAATAAGAAATAGTAGGGGCTTTCTACATTCTGCTTTTGCATTATATTTTATTATGATGAGGTAAGGCATTTGTAAAGATTTGAGCTTGTTTTTGATTTTCAGACTAAGGTACATCCTTCGCAATTAAGAAACAAGGCTCAAATTCAAAAGAACGTAAGAATGTTGGGGCTCAGCAGAAAATTGCTTAGTATTAAAATATTATCTAAAAATTAATAGGGCTCACGTTCCCTCCATGTTAAACATGTTTTATGAATGCATGCTTTGTCAAAAATGCCAAAAAATCAGGGGACGAGATTAAAATCGGTGTTAATGTTCCATTTCCTTATATAAACAAAGCATGAAAAAGTAGTAGATTTGGTATATGCAGTGTAAAGTGAGATCTAAAAAAGCATAATTAAACGAAAAGTTTAAATGCCCATCAATCATGAGTCTTGCATTGCGCTAAAAGTATTCTTTTGAGCTTTAATAGTCCTCTGGACTACATACTTTTGTCGTAAAAAGTACATGGATAGAAACAGATAGACACCATGTGAACGCAAATCATTTTTCAGTTTGACACGTCTAGCAAGTGCCTGCCAGCTACAGATAGAAACCGTGTGAACCACGCCTTAGTATTTGGTCACGAGAAGTCACGCGAGAAAGCATGCACAAGTCCCCAAACATTAGTCTTTAGAGTTTGCGAAACACTAAAAACGATAATCCCAATGGGGAGGGAGACAATAAAATTTTCCAACTATCAATTGAAAAATATTGGGTGGGCTACTTCTCCGTTCCTGACCAAATACTAATAGAATTATAATCGAACTCCAACTCACCTTGCATGTAAGTTTCGTTCAATTTTTTCATTCTATTACGTACTTGGTCTACCTCACGAAGACGTAACGTGAGACTTTAAAGAGTTTGGTGCAGAGCAAAAACACTAAATGTAACCCATATTAAATCACCAGATAACTCAACACTCGTTATTCACGGTTTAGCAAGCAATATATTTGAAAGGCTTTCTGACTTAAGTAAAGGTTTATTATAATATTTTTGGAAAGTCTCAGCTCCAGCCCATTCTGCGGCAGACAATATTTTCTCAAGAGGCATATTTAATGAATTTCCAGCTGAAGCAGTTGCAACTCGGACACTATGTGATTTATATACCGTAATGTCCACACCCGACAACCTTAATGTTTCTTTTAACAATCTACCAAATGTAAAAGTAGTTACTGCATTGTGCGGCCTGCAAAAACTTATCAAGAGTTTGGTATTACTACCACGCATTTATTTTGTTCTATAAATTTACTCTCCCAAACAAGCAATAACACATAAACTTTCTTTTTCATATGCACCAAACTCCACAACTCCGTACAGGCTGTCAGGTCTAGTAGTTTTCAAAAGTTCTTTGATTTCAAAAAACACCTTTTCTCTTTCAATTGCATATTGCTAATATTCAATGCAATATTCAATGCATTGATTGTTTGACATCTTTGCCCAGACCTAAGCGCCATGAGCATGACAGTTTTAAAAATAAGACATTTCAAATCCAACTCTTTCAGTGGATACCACTTCTCTACATATCTAAGTACAATAGATACATTCCAAATTTCCTTTTATCTTGGTAGTGCAGGTCTTTGCAAAACACACAATTCATAAATCTAGATACCAACGCATTGCTACCAAAATCTGTCAAATCTTGAAGTTGCATTATGTTTAACGATGCAGATCTTGCTATATTGATTGAACTATATGAGAGTCCACTGTCATAACTCAGCTAAAAATTGATAATTTCACTCACATTACATGATATTGGATCCATCTTCCTCTTACAGCAATACCTTTCCCATTTTCCAAGGTAGACTC
This sequence comes from Cassiopea andromeda, assembly GCA_018155075.1. Classification (NCBI taxonomy): domain Eukaryota; kingdom Metazoa; phylum Cnidaria; class Scyphozoa; order Rhizostomeae; family Cassiopeidae; genus Cassiopea; species Cassiopea andromeda. The sequence continues at coordinate 308,649 of WIPJ01000175.1, forward strand.
TATACTGCTTTTGAGTTCCACATCGCCACGGCTGGTTTCCATTGCTACTTCTGCATATTCCAACTTACTCTTGATATGTTCTGAGTATGCACTGCTCCTAGCCAATGCTTCTGTCTGAATGGAGGCTGTCGGCCTCTTCCTAAAGGAGGCTGAGACATAGATAATTTTCCTTTCTGATTCTCATCTCTATAACTATAGATAGATTTCTTTTTGCCAGACTAATTTGGATAATTGGTTTTCTTCTTACTAGTTACACGACTACCCTTATTTGTTTGATGCATTTATGTGAGCAATCCTCGTTTGCAACTCATCCTCATTTCCAAACACGTAATCAGTGACTGGAACCTGAATGGAACATAGTGAATAAAAATCTTCACTTTGATTATCCCTTCTAGTCTGGAAAAGATCACCACTGACATGCCCTAGCAATGATAGTGTTTCTGCTTTCATTCAAATAAGCTCTACCACATTGACACTTCCTGCACTAGCCAAAGCTTTCTGAGGCTGCGAAATTCGCAAATCCTCGCCTTGAGCCTTCCGTTCTCACTATACCCAATCTCTTAGTTGCCACGAGGTGCCAACAAAGTTCTACAATTCTCCTGCCTCGTGTTCTTCTCTAACTTAATCTACAACTGTTTATCAGTAAGTTTTTGATGCCAACGCTTTGTAATGATTGATTCCAGCTTTTCTTCTACAAGTTCCGAAGTTTCTTCCTATCTTCCAACGATTTTGACAAATTTTCCAAAATTGCATCCTTAGCGGAGTTATCTTCAGAACTTTCCCTGCTCCTAGTAGTGCTTCAATATCAAAGGACTGTCCTGATTCAGGACCTGGGGTATCTTTCTTCGACAAATTCCGTCGTTTTTTTAGAGCAGATTCTGCCACTTGGTCTAAAGGCTCATGTAGGTGTGTAATTGATTCACCAAGCGTTTTTATGTTTTTGCTAATCTCTCTCACTATCAGTGACAAGTTCTCTTCCCTGTTTCTGATAGCTTGTCAACTCGAAGTAGGTCTTCATCTGTTTCACGTTTTTCGTCCATTTTGTCTCCTTGTAAACACGTCTTGATACCTGGATTCTCAGCACACAACTGATGCTTGGGAACTGGTGCATGCTTTCTCACGTGACTTCTTCGTGACGTAACCAAGTACATAATAGAGTACATTTCTAACAGTTCTAGTAGTTTGTGTTTCTGTTCAAGATAGTACCTATCCGTAAGATCAACTTTTGGAACATAGTCTTAGCTTATTTAATCTATCCATTCAGAAATATTTTCTGACTTCACCAAGAAATTTGTTTTGTCATCTGCATGCAATTCCACATTGCTGAGGAGTTTAGAATGGTCGCAAAATCTTTCAGATGCACAATAAACCGCAATGAACCTACAAAGGAGCCCTTCTTCGATCCACATCCACCCAGTTTTCCAAACTTTGAAGTGGCTAATCAATTAAGATAATGTTGTTGATTAATTTTGTTGCAATTTCATGCTTTGCTAGGCTATACGTAATTGCAATTTCTTTTACATACATAAAAGATATCCCAATTTTCCTATTCTTAGATTTCCATAACTTCGTGGATACTTTGCAGCTTTCTATGACTGGTCCAAAGCCGAAGAATTTAGCTTCTAGGTTCCAGAGATTTATTCATTACCAAAAAGGCATTGTTAGGTTTCAGGTATGTTTCCACAATATAAAAGTAATTCTTACTTGGAACAAATTTAAATTCGGCTTTTCACTTTTGATATATGACAGTGATCTCCTCTTATGTTGTATTTTAATGAAATATTCATTCGTATTGCTGTTCTGAGATAATTTCCACATTTCCCTCGTTCTTACATAATACTCCTTCAAGCAGATTTCACTGTATTCCCCTAACATTCTCAAGACACTGTGGCCTGCCATTTTGGCGCTGATTTAGGTTCCCACGTTTTAGAGTCACGTGCATTGGTACCTATGCCTTGAGTATAGGAAGTATAATGATTTGAATCTATATTTAGTCATCATAAATTATCATAAATTAGTTAAATGAGCTTGCCTCATCATCCGGGAAAGTACCATCACTCTATCTATTGGTGCTTTTAGTGACCTTGTCTCTTTCAGCACTAGAATAGAGATTCCAGGTCTTTTGGTTGGTAAGGTTACTGTGATTAGTAGCAATGGGAAGATGTTGGGCTTATTTGATCCCTTGCTATGCCTGATGGTACAGTTGGAAAAGGTCGACTGCAGGCCTGCTGCCAGATAGTACAGAGGCCCAAACCCATTGGTAGCGCTTTGGAAGGCTGCCTCATGAGCTGGTGTATAATCATCGTTCAAATATATGGTAGTTAAATTGCAAAGGGGTTGTAGGCGTAGTGTCATGATCTGCAGCTCGGGGATTAATGTTCTCAGTCTGTGCTTTTAAAGTTACGAAGTAGGAATTTGTTGTAATGTCTGCATTTTGAAGTGAGTTCCGAACTTTTGTTCAGGAGTTGGGTTAGGTGTTTGGATGTGTGAATGGAGAGTTTTTCTGAGAGACAAAGAAGACATCGTTCGCTGCTGTTGTTATAGGCAGGGATGGGTTTTGAGATGGACCAAGAAACTTCTAGTGTTGTTCTTGTTTGTCGTTTTGTGTTCCAGATGAATTTTGATACCATTTTGTTTTGTTTGTATTTGTGGTTATTGAGAGATAATTTATGCTGTGATTGTCGTTGTTTCCATAGTCTTTCTGGTAGTCCTGTGTGTGTTTTTGTGTCAAGTGTTGGGGTTGTAACTGTGGCTTTGCATATTACGCTTTGATGTTGAAGCTTCATTGTAGAGGAGGCACTGTTTTTTGTTTCGGCAATTACATTGTATATTGGATTGTGTGCTTTCTGGTTGTTTCATGATGCGTTTGTTCTGTTTTTCTATTATTTGTTGTATGCTTTCCGTGCAACTGTAACTGAGTTTGATTGTTCTCTTGATGAATATTTTATGGAGCTTGTTGTATTTGGGGAAGTTTGTCTCTATGAGGTGTAGGAAAATTCTGCCAATGTTTCTTTATATGCTTTTGGTGAATGGGGGTTGAACCAAATAATTTGCCGTTTCCTTCTTCTAGCTTGCGGGTGATTGTTCATTTACTTGTTCATTTGAGAATGAGAGGTTTGGTGGGTGTCCACTGTTTTTTAGGGCGTTCTAGTACTCTAGTGTGGTATCTTAGAACATTCTTCGATGGAGGACTTGTCGGATAGTCGTTTGCCTATGGACTTCGGAACACCTTTCAAAATGCAGACATGATAACAACTTCCTACTTCATAACTTTAAAAGCACAGACTGAGAACATTAACCCCCGAACTGCAGATCATGACACTGAACGCCTACAACCCCCTTGCAATTTAACTACCATATATTTGAACGATTGTAACCATTCGTAGCATAATGGCCTGATGATCGAGAAATCGTGAAACCAATCGTTGCAATTCCGCAGTTTTATTCTCTATATCAATTTACCTATATATATATATATATATATATATATATATATATATATATATATATATATATATATATATATATATATATATAACACAATGACTTTCTTGTCGCAGTGAAAGATGCTGATGTCAAAAACTCAAGTTTAAGTGTACATCAAACAAAATCTTGTCTTGTGTCGAGTCGTAGTATACCAGTCTCACTCCAGAATTCTACACCAGTGAAGAGCTATTGTGGGATTGTGTCTCGTTTTTGACCATCAAGTGGTGTCACAGATAACGTGAAATCTAGACGCCCCCAAAAAGTCACCTGTCAGGGTTTGAAAGCCTGGGCCATCCTCTACAAGAATCCGTTGAGATAACAAACGTTAGGCTGAATATTAGATTGTCAGGTTATGTGTCCTGTCTACATGTTTCGCAGCATATAAGAGTGTAGTACTAAAAACACATGTTCTCAGAATATCTAGTTTGCTCAGGAATTATATTCCCTTGCTTTTCCAAATTGCATGCAAGGCCATAAGCACACCTTTGTCTTTGGAAAGTCGTTGAATCACTTCTCTCTTGCAGTCTAGATCATAGGTAGCTGTACTGCGTAGATATGCAAATTTTCCTACAGTCTGTATCTTCTACCCATTCACTTTCAATGTCTCTTCGATGTTTCTATCCCCAATACCATTGACTTTGTTTTCAATGGATTTAGCATCATACCATGTGGTTTGCAATCAGTGCATAATCTGTTAATGCTTACTGCCAAATCGTCAGGGCTTTTTTCAACAGAACAATGTCATCTGCAAGCCTCACGTTAATTATCCTCATCCCTTGTACAATGACTCTAGTGCCACGACTTGTAAACTCATTTGTCTCTTTCCAAGATTGTAATGAACAACTATGGAGATATTGAACAGCCTTGTCTTGTGCCTTTATCTTTCTGAACTAGTTCCCTACTTCATTCTTTATTCGAGATGCTATCTCTGCATTTTCATTTAGCTACATCTTTAAGGATTTCGAGCAACATGTGATTAATTCCATATGACCTCAATACCTCCCGTGCTACCTCTTGGTTGATGTTATGAACTGCCTCCTGAAACTCAATGATTCAACTGTATATTAACCCCCTTTCCTTCTTTCATTCTCATTTAAATCGTAATTTAAGTACCTGTTGAACAGTGCTTCTGTCTTTTCTAAACCCAGCTTGCTCATCTGCTAGATTTTCTTATGCTTGTGTTTGGAGCCTTCGATGTAGATCATCTTTTGCACCCTTCCTAATTGACTTATCAACGCTATTTTCCTATCATTCTTGTGACCAACACAGACTTCTTCCATGTATCTGCAGCTATGGTCGAGTCCCATGTGTTATTGCGCACTCGATGCAAAGCTTTAATCAATTCTGGGCCACTAGCTTGAATCATCTCACCAGTCACCATATCAATCCCTTTGCTCTTAGTTCACTTTAATTCCTGTATAGTCCATTCTATGTCTGTAAATAGTATGTTGTCAGCTAATTCTTCAGCCTGTAGAAGAGATATGCTCCGTAAGGAATTTACAATTTACTGCATTAGACAGACCATCTATTCAGGATTCAGCACTTCTCTGGTCTCCCTCTTTACTGTTGACTTTCTTGGTTGCCATTTTCGATTGATGCCTTTGACCATTTTATGCACCTCCATTGCCTTGTGCTCACCATGATACCTTTCAATGTCTTTGCAAATGTTCTTTAACTATCTTCTTTTATCTTCTCTAACTGATTCTCTTATTTTGTTGCATTTGGCTCTTAGTATTTCATTCATTTGATTTTGAATGTTTTAGGCAGGGTAGCACCGTCCAACAGGCTGAATTTTACGCATGCTGTTACTTATATACTGCCTCAGACAATATAAATATTTATTTACTCTATACCTGAAGCATTTTCTAAGGTCCCTTAGCACGAAGTTGACTTGTGCAATGTGTCCCAATCAAGTTGTAATTTTGCAATGAAATTAATGAAACCTGTTTTTGTCTTCATTTTTTGTGTTTGTAAGCTAATTTATTTCCTATGTTCTGCGAACTTTTTTAGGATTATGAGACAAATTCTCTTGCACAAAATTAACAGACACCAAATACTGTATTAAGACACATTAATGACATTGGGAAGAATTTGGCTTCTTATGTGCTTCTTAGCTTCTTAAACGCAACTTTCAAAAGTGAGTCAAAGGGTATCGAAAATCAGAAAAATTTGATGTTGTAGCATTTTTGTGTAGCTGCAGTATGTGAATGCTTAATAATTGCCCGTGAATATGAAGTTCTTACGGCTTGTTACTTATAATAGTATGTCTTTGCAGGTAACATTTTGTGACTCTGGCATTTCGCGAAAGAAACAATTGCCTGGCGTTGCACATGAAATTATATCGTTGGATTTTAAGGTTTTTTAATCTAATTCGATTTTATGTTGTGCAATCTCTAATAATTACATAAGCTTGAAGAAAATTCATATGTTATGCTGGGAATCAGTTGCTATTGCCGATTAGCTAATTGATAATGTTGATATGTTCTTCCTGGTAAGAGAATGTCCCAATGTTTAAGCAAACGTCTCTGAATAACTCTTGTACTACCACAGCCTCCTTCCATGATCCTTTCTTCAAATGCAGGCATTTAGTCATTTCAAGTCGCTTATTATTCTATACGAAAATTATCTCCTATCATAGATTATTGGTTCTGGCTTAAATTGCTTATCACGACATTTTCAAGATTCACGCGATATACAGGTTAGTCTGAGTCTTTCTATTTGAGTCTGTGCGACTATTCTTTTTGCGGCTTTTTGTTAGCTTTGGATGACCACTGCAGCTTACAATTCATATCTATTCTACCTTATGCTTGATTTTGTATCTGTGTGTATTTGTTAATTTACATATTATTTATTCAGTTATTTAGTTATAAGCACTTTTCACTCAAACAGTTAAGAGAGAGAGAAACTGAACTCCTTTTTCATAAGAACACCCAATGCTTTGCCGAGCTTCTATATTTTTTCAATTTTTCTGATTTTAAAAATTGCACCACGCCCTTTACTGCATACCATTGTAATAAAATAGTACGAAAGACATTTCCTTGCACTAGAATTGACGTCGCACCAAATAGGTAGAGTTATTAAAGGGTGTGACCTAACACAGTACATAGTCCTTGTTAGTCGTGGAAAATTAGGAAATTTTGTTTTTCATTTTCGGTGGCAGCCATGATACAAAATTCCTTGCCTTAGTGGTGCTTGAGCCTTGAATTATTCTTAAATTATTCTTAAATCTCAGCACTTTTGAGCCTGAATGTTCATATAAACTTTGTTTTGAATGAAACAAGAGTGTAGCCACATTCCCTCAGCTACAAATGTCAGCAATACTCTACTACGTATACCATATTATTGCTGACATTTGATAACTAGAAATCTCTTCAATGAGCCCGGTATGCTGTGATATATGTTTCCTGACAAATTTGTTGGTATTAGTAACATTTTCTATTGCAAAATCATTCAGATCATTTCTCTACAATGTACTATGCAATCATGCCAGCTCTGTAGTGAAGTAAGTAGCCCATACTGCTACTGCCAAACATCTAACAAGCCTCTCGAAAGTTACCTTGCCGATTATTCTTAAACTCCCAAACATAGAATCAATGGCAAAAGCTAGAATGCCTTATATCATAATGTAGTATCTTGAAAACTCATGATAGATCATTCAGAAAGTATATATTAGAAAATATTATCATTTGGGTCCCACCTCCGTATGCAAAGGTTTGTCACACTCGAGTTGGTACCCTCCCCCCCCAGTTTGTCCTATAACATCCAGACCTTTTTGTGAAAATATTGCCCCCAGTGTGGCACATCCCCCGCACAAATCAGCCTTGGAGGGCGATTGGGCGATAATATTTCCTGCCTCGTAGGCACCCTCAGAAACGTCAAGGACATACAAGCTACGTGTCTGGCAACAAATTCTTTCCCTTCTTGTGATCTACCATTGATTTTCAGGTATAAGTGTTGGGGGCTAGATCAGGCCTTTGCAAGGGCGGTAAATAACCGATCTAAATCTGTCTGCAAGGGCGTTTTAGTGGGCATGGGCGATCAACTGCCTTGTATGAGACACATCAATCATGAATCGGTCTCCATTTCACTGCATTAATATAACAACCGGATACAGAATAAAACATGGCACATAAAATGGAATGTTATGATATGTTGTAAAGTGATGAAAAGCTACGTGAAGTAATGCCAGATAGCATTATGGATTAAAATTCAGTATAATATATGAAACAGCGTACTTTTTTGGTAGTAAAAGATTAAGAGTAATGATTTTGAAATTTAAATCATCACCCACTTTCAACATTAAAGACTTAATGAATGTTAGCTACTGTATACCCAAATCGCCCCGCTCTAATGTGATTTATAAATTTGATTATATGGTATGTATAAGACTCTAGAACACGTGACAAACCATTACGTTCTCTTTATCATGATTAGTGAATGCACTTGTTTTGCCCACGAAAAACCATGGTTTTGGTGGGCAAAACAAGCGAATTGACCAATCTTGATAAAGATGACGTAGCGGTCTGCCACGTGTTCTAGAGTTTTATTCCTTCTATGTTGGTGAGACAAGCTGACAATTGTCCACTCGAGTACGTGAGCACCCACACTCTGAGAAAAACGCCCATATCTTTGAACGCCTCAATAGTTCTGATAGATGTAGGATTGCAGTGACTGTTGTTTCACAGTTTTAGATATAGCAAGCATTAGAACCACCTTAAAGTTTCCCCACATAAGATTGTTATAGCCACCTGCTATAACAATCTTATGTGGGAAAAGCCAATATTAAAAAAGCAGGATTGTTGTGTACAGGTCGTTATGTAATAATCGTTAGAGCCTAGTTCCTTTATTTAATCAGAGGACTGGGCACTCCTTATGTATCAATCATTAGAGCATGTGGAAAGAGTGTGGTTTTTGGCTGGATCGAGTGCACACGTATGTGAAAGGAAACGAACTTGCTGACCGATATTATAGAAATTATAATTTGAACTATATGTATGTTAGAATTCTCTTTAGTTTCCTCCCTCAAAATTATAAAGAGGTTGAACACTTCGATATTTCCTTGGGTTTCTAACCCCCTTTTATCTCTTTATACTGGTTTGCCCTTCTATCGAATTAGCCGGAAATTTGACTTTGGAATATTTTTGGGGATATTTGTAAGGAAGTTTCTGAGAGCTCTTTCTAATATTGCAAGGGATAGTATTTTAGGCAAGTAAGGCGGCAATGCAACAGGTCATCAGCTTATGTTACGTCATCGATTGGAAAGAATTGAAAATGTTCTTTCCTGAAAACTTAGTTGATTTTGCGATAATGGGACTGTAGAATTCAGGTAGTCAATTTGTCTTTTTCAAAATTATTTCATATCGTATCATGATTGGAACCCTTGATAATATATGAAGTTTAGCTGCATTTGAGTGGACTGTACTTCGCAACAGTTGCCCAGTTCAAGGTGATCTGGACGCTTAGAAAACGGGATTAAAGTGGACAACTCAATTAGGATACCCTGGAGAATTCCTCGCAATTTACTTTATTTGACTATGGACATCATTCAATATGAATATCATGCTTTAGCATGTTCTTTTGACTGAAAAAGTGTTTGACTTAAGTTGACTTTTGAAGAAGCGCTTCCATCAAGTTTTACTATAATTTCGTAATCAAGGTATTAATATAGATTCTATTCAATACCATGAAAAAAGCTTTTTCGCTTTGTCAACTGCTTTATGCTAACGTCCTTTGCAGCAGTTTAATTTATTTGCATCAAACCCAATATAGAAGCAGTCTTTTAACATTCATGTATGCGTTGATGTGAATTTAGATTGTTGGCTGTTTTTAATAATACTATTTTGATGCCTGCTAACTTTGATTAGTCTTTAACTGTTTTGCATGTGGTATGTTTATGATATTTGCTGCTATGTTCTCTCATTCTAAGCTTTTTCATTATGCAGTAATTGTCAATTGAGACTCCTTCGTCACCATATCATTTCATATTAACTGCAACCAGACCACTTCTTACACAAAATGCTATTTACTCCCCAATCTGTGAACTACAATTTGTGTTTGTTTTTAGGGGTATTTCACGACTAAGGTTCTCCTAGGCTGCCCTAGTGGCCTAAGAGCATTCTTCAATGCAAGTGCAACTCAGAAACTTCAAAGAAAATATGTATGCAAAAAAGATCTCTCAGTACCTTGCTTTCATTTCGAACGTGGTAGGCTTCTATTATGTACTCATTGCTGATATACTGCCCTTTGTTGTTTTAATAATACGATAATAATTTTTTCTGACACTTTCAGATATCCCATCCAAATAAATTCTACCTTAACCCAATATAGGAGCACTGATCTACCAGGTATTGGTGTTTTAACTTCCGAGTATAATCCTTCGAATATGTTATCAGTTCTTTTTGAAACAATTTTTGGTAGGCAAGTCACGTAGTTCAGCAGGTATAGCGTTACAAGCCTTGAGGACTGATTAATGAAATCCTTTTCCTTGAAAATTCAGTCCCATATCTTGGTATCTGCAGATCTGGACAGTGTCGTGTATTATATTTCGAAACAGTAGAACTTGGGATGAATTTGTTGAAAAGTTTTCTGGACAAAGCTTGTTCATAATTTTATAGGTCATAATGTTCCTATCGTTATGGGTAATATTTTCTACATTTAACCAGGGACGAAACCAATTAACTTTAATCCCTCCGTTTTCAATTATGTAGCAAGCTCGATTTTAAAGACGTTGGAGAACTATTACCTTTGCTCTGTTCAAGCTACCCCAAACAACATCACCATATCGCAAATGACTTTCAACAAGACCATAATAAACACAGCAGAGTTGACTTTGCGGCAAAATATTTTTAAGCCGCTTTAGGCTCATGAGACCAGTATTTATTTTGATTCTAATTCGCTTAAGCTGCTCATCCCAATCCAAGTTTTCATTAATGATGATTTCTAGATATTTGGTTTTTTGCACCCTTTTTATCTCTAAGCCGTTAAGCTCAAGTGTCTCTGGAAGCTCCGGTTTTCTTGTACTGAGTGGGTTCCTTTTGATCATAAATTCTGTCTTTTGGGCATTAGGACTGCGTTTCAACCTCAGTCATCTTCACAACATTATTGGAAGTAATTGTAATAGCTGTGTCGTCAGCATAGATATTGGCATACGAGGATTGTAAGCATGTTTCGAAGTCATTTAAGTATATTATAAAAGGAAGGGGCCTAAACAAGATCCCTGAGGAATGCCGCATAGGACATTTCTAGGGTTTGTTTTACACCAATTAAAAAGCAAACTTGCCATCTATTTGATAGGTGAGATTCAATCATTCACCTGCTCGTCCTTCTACCCCATACATTTGTAGTTTTTGTATACGTATGATGTGGTCTACGGTATCGAAGGCCTATTTTAGGTCCAGAATTATGTTGAGGTTGATTTTGTTACAATGAATGTTCTCATACCATTAATGAGTGCTGGCAATAAGCGAGGTCATTCTTGAATAGAAAGTGTTGCTCAAATAGTTCAACTCTGTTATTAGCATCATAAAATTACAGACTTCTCCCTTGAAACGGTTGTGCACTTATCTTTATGACCCACTTGCAGCCATTCTACTTTTTTTTACAATGGTTGCTTTGAATGAGTTGGATAGAGCTGAGGATTTGATTACACCTGGTTTTTTATCTGATATTAAATAAGTATGACATGGTCTATAATTTCAAAACTATATTAACTCATCAGTCCTACACAATGACAAGGCAATTTAGAATAAGCTATTTTGGCATAAAGAAACACTGATCAGTCTGCCTATGCACGCCTTTTACCATCATTAAGCACTCAAGGGTTCTTACTCTTGTACACAAGCTGTTATTCAAAGTCTTTTAAATGTTTGGATTCAGTCAGAAGAGTGCGTACCACCTTAAGATGAAAGGGTTTTTGCTCATTTTATAATGCAAATTTGGGAAAAGCCAAATCTAGATAAACAAATAGAAATTATAATATTATATAGCGCTTCTGTCTGACTCTATAGCAACTTTCCTACTTCATTTTTTTCATTCTGTTTATCAGATATTTGATCTACATATGCTCATTTATTTAAGTGATTTCTCTTCTATTTTCCAACTGATGATGCATGAAGAGTGCTCCGAAGCATATATTGCAAGTGAAACATTTTTATTACATTTTGTCAAATAGCAAATTACTTTAGAGCAGTTAGAAACTTTGCAACAATCAAATCAAGGATTCAAATTTATCAATGCCAACTGCATCGTAAAATTTTTTAATGTTTGTACATTTTTTTTCAGTTTTTTCGCCCCTTTTCTATCTATTTGATGAAGCAACTCTGAGGAAGGAAATATTCCCTGGCCAATACACGTTAACGATAGTAGCAGGAGGACGCAGCAAAAACAAGATTCGGAATTTCAATGAACGTGAACAACTTATTTACAATTTTCAAACTGGGTAAGCATCAAGTAGATATTCCAAAATTCCAACCTATTGCTTATTCCAATCATTTTCATGGACCGAGTACTCAGTTTCATTTTTATGTCTTTCTTTGCTTTGGAGATGAAAATGACATGAAGGACGTTCTATTTAACATTTTATATTTCAAGGCAATGTAGTTCACAGCACTTTTGCCATTAGTAGTGTGCTGGTCTAAGCGCTATTTAACTTTACAGTAGATTGGAAGAATTACCTCTCATATTTCTCATCATTCCAGCTAAGAAAATCAGGCATATCTAACCTGATGTGTATTCTGAACTAATCAATTAGCTTTTTATTTGCTTACGAAATAGAAGCTGGTATATGGCTGGCCGTATGTAGCAATATTCAATCTTGTAAATATATATTCAATCTAGTGAAATGTATTCATTCCTTTACTAAAATATATTCAATCCAGTCCTAATATGTATTCAATTCAATGTTGAAATATATATTCAATTCAATGTTGAAATATGTATTCAATACGATGTTGACATATGTTCAATCGCAGGGCAAAATATATTCAATCACAGGGCAAAATGTATTCAATCCAATCTCACTATATTCTGTCTCCATGGTAACAAGCTCACAAAGACACGTGGCTGTCAGAATTAGAAAAGGAAGTCTAACCTTCCCTATGGGAGAAAGACAGTGTAGTCCAGGAACGTATCAAGCTTTATAGAAGTGTGGGGGCACATGGATTGGGGGGAACCTTGGCAGGGTTTCTGCAAAATTAGATTGAGCACTTTTGTGTGGGAGTAAAGCACTTAAAGAAACGACAAAGCATGTTGCATGATGAAAAAGAGTTCTTGTTGCGTCAGTTCCGAAAAGTAATTAAGTTAGGGGGTCCAGGGGTATGCTCCGCCGGGAAATTTTGAACCTTAGATCTTCTGAAATCGCCGGAAACGTGTATTTTTTGTCTTCAAAGTTTTCAAAGAGGGCAACCAAGTTTGATCGAGACTTCGAGCTTATCTTACTTGAGCAATCTCTTGATCAAGTTCTATTTTGTAGATACTAAATTGT
>WIPJ01000175.1:324916-345819 GCA_018155075.1 Cassiopea andromeda
ACAATTTAGTATCTACAAAATAGAACTTGATCAAGAGATTGCTCAAGTAAGATAAGCTCGAAGTCTCGATCAAACTTGGTTGCCCTCTTTGAAAACTTTGAAGACAAAAAATACACGTTTCCGGCGATTTCAGAAGATCTAAGGTTCAAAATTTCCCGGCGGAGCATACCCCTGGACCCCCTAACTTAATTACTTTTCGGAACTGGCGCAACAAGAACTCTTTTTCATCATGCAACATGCTTTGTCGTTTCTTTAAGTGCTTTACTCCCACACAAAAGTGCTAAATCTAATTTTGCAGAAACCCTGCCAAGGTTCCCCCCAATCCATGTGCCCCCACACTTCTATAAAGCTTGATACGTTCCTGGACTACACTGTCTTTCTTCCATAGCAGCGCTTCCCGACAGGGGGTGTGAGCTGTGGTTTGCAGGAGTGCAAGAATCAATCGTGAGGGACGAAGTAAATATAGTTTTTCGTCGCAAAGACTATCAGTTAAGATATTTTATCATAACTGGTCACTACCGTCCAGCAAATCCATTGAACGAAAAATCACGACTTCTAGGAAACTGCATTTTTCGACAAGACATGTTGTCCGAATGCCCGCTTTTCATTATGTTTCTAAGCTTTTTTCGTTTCATTCAAAACAAGGGGGTGCGAGATTGCCCTCGTCAGTCTCAGGGAGTGCGACGGTGAAAACGAATGGGGAAGCGCTGTTCCATAGGAAAGGTTGGACTTCCTTTTCTATTTCTGACAGCCACTTGTCTTTGTGAGCTTGTTACCAGGGAGATAGAATATATTGAGATTGGATTGAATACATTTTGCCCTGTGATTGAATATATTTTGCCCTGCGATTGAATATATTTCAACATCGGATTGAATACATATTTCAACATTGAATTGAATATATATTTCAACATTGAATTGAATACATAATAGGACTGGATTGAATACATATTAGGACTGGATTGAATATATTTTAGTAAAGGAATGAATACATTTCATTTTATTGAATATATATTTACAAGATTGAATATTGCTACATACGGCCAGTCGTACTGGTACTATTTCCATCGTTGCTTTGCTTTATTTGCCAGCTCTTCCTTAATTTGGTCACCGACTCAAAAGTTTGCTAAGAAGCCCATATTTGCAGGGAATACCAGCTCTTTCAGGTATGTTATTGTATTGAATGCTTGCTATTATTTCACGCTGTTCTATTGAGAGAATTCCAAACATTTTACTAGCGCTGGGTCTCCTGTGACAATACCAATAGAGCAGTAGGAATTATATTCATTGCACCCTTGTAGTCTGGGTTGCTTCAATTTCATTCTGGTGAAGCAAGCATATCTATCATCATAGATTTGATACACTTCCAACATTAAAATAGAATTTAAAAGAAGAACTTGTTCTACCTTGATGTTAGAAGCGTACTTAAAGAAGAATAATTTCTGCAACACGAAATAGTAAATTTATCATTCCTACTAATCATAGTATTGTGTGCTATTTTTCATGGTGCACCTCTACCAAAGAGTATTGTCTAATTCCTGCTATTTTTACCAATCAATATCGATCCATTTCTTTTCAGTTTTGCACATAGCCTTTTTTATATAACGATGCATTTGTTGACCAGTTAGAAAGTTCTAATTAAGAATTGTCTGGAAACACTGTCTATGCCAATATTACACTATTGAAATATGCTTCTACCATCTTCCTATATATTTTACGCAACTCCGCTTAAACTCACACTCCGCCTACAGTCACTTTTCTTAAAAATATTCAGCTTGACTATATCCGGAGTTGACATTTCGTGTGATTTGCCCTCCTTCTTATAACTCTTATTAAGGCGAAGACATATATTAGAAAGACAAAATTTGAAGAAAGTGTATCTTGTTTTTAAAAAAACTGCAACAATAATTGGTTCATGGATGTACCACCAGTGTTCTTCTTGCTTCCTTTAAACATCTGTTTTACCGTCTTATCTCTAGCTTGCCTTAACCAAATCGCAGCCTTTTTCTGACTGCAGAATCTTGCACAACTTTCTCATCACGTTTGCAACTTTTAGAAGGTCCCAGATAGTTATGTTGCACTTTAATAAAGGATTGGATATTTACGCTGCACTTGTACAACGAGTACATAAAGTTGACGCAGATTTTCAAAATTTACGTTGATTTTGCGCCTAGTCACTTTCTTACAGTAAGGTTTACGTAGCACTTCTGTTTATCGAAGTATCTTCTGTTATCATTATTAATATTGTCTTCTGTTGTTACTTATATTGTCCTCTTTCAGTAGTAGTATTTCCTCTATTGTTAGTAATATTGTCTTCTGTTACAGGTGGTTGTGCAGCAGCAGCAGCCCATGCGCAGGAATTCCACCCATTTTTCCGGATCCACCAGTTTACTACTTGGTCATCAGATTTTCAAATGGGTTTGTTTCTTTTACAATGTACTTCTATTAATTTTATGGTTTTATGGTTAGCAAATTTATTCCATAGACCTTACCCTTGAAGACCTTGTGAGACGTATTGCATCATGGTACTTGTAGCCAATGCTGCTTTTGGGATGTTATGATTGCAACAAAGCAAAGCAACACCAGATCTGATGAAAGCAAAAGCAACATCATTGGAAATCATGGGGTAGGAAACACTGGAAACAGAAGAGTTGACGTCCTACTAGCTCAGAGAAACTGGTGCCGAGAGGATCTCCAATGATCACCATTCTGTTGAGAAGAGATTTCAACCCTGGATGAAAATAAAGTAAGCAATACAGCAAGATGGTAAAACCAGCCATGATGTGATTATTGTGCATGCATAAACCAATTATGTATCAAAGACGACCCCTCAAGAACTGTGTAAAAAAGTTGTAGAAACGTTATATGAAATCCAGAAAAGTAATCCGAGATCAAAGATTGCATTTTCAGCTGCCTTCAGGAGGAGTGCTTCTCATAAACTAATTGCCAAGATCAACCAGCTAACTGATGTACTTGAAGAATAACTACCACAGCAAGGCTTTGACATGATTGATAATAGTAGCATTTTATTTAATAACCTCAAAGAGATGGACTGCACGTAAATGAGGGGGTGTGAGAAAATTTGCAGGGAATCTATTTAAGTCTATAAAGTATTGCTAACAGGGCCTTGGCCCTGGTAGTCCAACTCAATAAAAGCAAGGTAAATCAACTAAGGAAGAGAAATGGTCTTGAAGTCGCCTTCCTAAACATAGTGTCCCTCAAGAGATAAAGAAATGAGCTCAGCGTCATTCTACATGAGAATGATATTGAAATTATAGGCTTACTGAAACTAGGCTAGAAAAGAAGACTGGAGATCATGAGCTGTCTATTGAGGGATGCAAGATCCTCCGCAATGATCGTTATTCAAACGTCGTTGGGGTCGCAATATTTGTTAAGGATTCTTTCCGAGTACCTACAATCAAGCCAAAAAGAGATAAACTAGAGCTTCTCGCTTTGGGGATTAAACAAACAAATGCGAGGTCATTCTTTGTAGTATTCTGGTACAGACCACCGACCTCTTCGATAGATGAACGTGCATTTGAGAACCTCAGGGAAGCTCTGGGCGTACTCGATCGGCAAGGTAAAGAAATGATTTTGGTTGGCGACACAAACTGTGACTTTAAGGATAAAAAATACTAATGCAAACAAGCTCAAATTTGTCTACTCAGAATATGAAGTGGAACAATTAATAGAGACCTATGCTAGAGTTGCAGTAACCACAGTACCAAATGGGGAAAAGAACCTTAGCAAATCACTCACGGACAATTTATCTACCTTGAATCTAGTATATGTACTTAAAACTGATATCCTAGAGATAGGGATGGTTGACCACTATTTGGTTTTTGGCATAAGGAAAGTCAATGCCTGGTGGTATAAAAGAGAAAATAAAAAGCCTATACTATCGAGTCTCGAACCAAGAAGAAATACGATAGTGCTCTGTAATTTAAGACCATTGATGAAGGGTATGTTTTGAATGCAGTTAGTCGATTAAAATATGGGAAAGTATCTGGTCCGGATGAAGTGTCTGTCACACTTGTACAAGATGCTGCCAAATCTATTTCGTATCCACTAGCTTTAATATACAACTCATCACTCAAAAATGGAGCCTTCCCCGAAATCTGGAGAGTAGCACAATTTACCCCGATTTATAAATCAAGTGGGAGAACTGATCTAAACAATTATAGGCCGATATCTGTTTTCTTGAGAATGTTGGAAAGAAGTTCGCATCATCAACTTTTTGAATTTTGTACAAACAAATAATACTCTAACAGACAAGCAGGCCGCTTTTCGCAAGCTCTATTCAAGAATGACCTCGCTTATTGCCAGCACTGATTACTGGTATGAGAACATTCATTGTAGCACAATCAACCTCAACATAATTCTGGACCTAAAATAGGCCTTCGATACCGTAGATCACACCATACTTATACAAAAACTACAAATGTATGGGGTAGAAGGACGAGCAGGTGAATGATTGAATCTCACCTATCAAATAGATGGCAAGTTTGCTTTTTAATTGGTGTAAAACTAACCCTAGAAATGTCCTATGCGGCATTCCTCAGGGATCTTGTTTAGGCCCCCTTCTTTTATAATATACTTAAATGACTTCGAAACATGCTTACAATCCTCGTATGCCAATATCTATGCTGACGACACAGCTATTACAATTACCTCCAATAATGTTGTGAAGATGACTGAGGTTGAAACTCAGTCTTAATGCCCAAAAAACAGAATTTATGATCAGAAGGCACCCACTCAGTACAAGAAAACCGGAGCTTCCAGAGACACTTGAGCTTAACGGCTCAGAGATAAAAAGGGTGGAAAAAACCAAATATCTAGAAATCATCATAAATGAAAACTTGGATTGGGATGAGCAATTTAAGCGAATTAGAATCAAAATAAATACTGGTGTCACGAGCATAAAACGGCTTAAAAACATTTTGCCGCAAAGTCAACTCTGCTGTGTTTATTATGGTCTTGTTGAAAGTCATTTGCGATATGGTGATGTTGTTTGGGGTAGCTTGAACAGAGCAAAGGTAAGAGTTCTCCAACGTCTTTAAAATCGAGCTTTCTGATTAACGGAAAACGGAAGGATTAAAGATAATTGGTCTCGTTCCTGGTTAAATGTAGAAAATACTATCCGTTATGATAGGAACATTATGACCTATAAAATTATGAACAAGCTTTGTGCAGAAAAATTTTTCAACACATTCCTCCCAAGTTCTAATGTTTCGAAACATAATACACGACACTGTCGAGATCTGCAGATACCGAGATATGGGACTGAATTTTCAAGGAAAAGGATTTCATTAATCAGCCCTGAACGTTTGGAACGCCATAATTGCTGAACTACGTGAGGTACCGACCCAAAATATTTTCAAAAAATAGCTGAAAACATATTTGAAAGACTGAAGAGAAAGCACGAATACCTGGAAGATCAGCTCTTGCTTATAGGGTCAAGTTTTTGTTTCGATGTAGTAATGTCTGAGCTGAAAGTATAATTCGTATAAAAACAATTATTATTATTTAATTATTATTATTTGTATAGGATTGTGTTAGAGTAGAATCGAAGGAAGACTTATTGTGACCATTGTAACGTAAAAATATGGATAATTCGCCTGAATTTTTCAACAGGCATCTTCTTAATTTCCTTCAAAAATCTGGTTTTTGGAACCATACTTCTTGAGCAGCTATATCTGATGGTATTCTGGAGAACCCTGATAAAGCATCGGCGTGACCTGTTCCTACCAGGATCAATGGAAATATTTTAGTTGAATTAGAAATGGTTTAACTGGTATGCAGAACAGGAGAAGCTTTGGAAAGGTCTCTGACTTAACTTATAGTAAGTTTTCTACTGCCGAGGAACGCTTGGAACAATATCTGTACGCCAAGGATGAATCTTTTATATTCTTTTGAGAAATTTCATATAAACATTTCTGTCCTAATAATCGTTTGAAATTACTCTGTCTATAGGAAAAAGTGTTAAAAGATAGATCATGATTCCAAACACTGTTGCTGAAACATACAGAAATGCAATATGTACATCCACTGATGGCAATTTGCTTCTTTTTTGCTCACTCACGTTGTTTCCAATAGTGGTCAGCTTAGGCCTATCGCTGCTAGATCAGCTTTCTCCGTTATATTACGACATATAACTGCTCTAAAAGCGTGATTCTCCGGATCAGAGTTTTGAAGGAAACTAAGAAATTGCTTGTTGAAAAATTCAGGCGAATTATCCATGCGTTTGCTGTACAACTGTCACAATAGGTCTTCTTTCTATCATAGTCAAACACAAGCCCATACAAATCACAACATCTCGAATGCGGCATAGACTACAAGTACCATAATGCAATGCGTGTCCACGGTAGTTGACGTCTTTAAGGGTAAGGTCTATTGGTTTACCTTTTCTTTCCAATTGGATATAAAGATGAATTCTCTTTTTGCAGACAATGTAAAGCAGCATTTTGCACTACAGATACCATAGATTTTCATGTTAACCAAATACCATAGAGATATTTGTCACTACACGAAAAAGCGGCAACATTATTTTGACATACTTAAAAGCTTTTTTCGTCCAACACTCATCAGAGTATGAAAACGTTGGATAATGACCTAAAGGTTAACCGAAATATATATCCAGATGCAGTTAATGTGTTAGGATGCGTCTAATTGGCCCCAAGTGTGACCAATTAGGACCTGTTAACATAGTTTACTTAAAGAGTCCCAAGGAGAAAACAAACTCATTTTGTCTACACAAGACTGGTTTTTGAGTCTTGATGTAAACAGATTCCAAAACACTTAAATGAAAAGGCGATCTTGCTTGCCCAATGATCCGAAAACTGTCGTCTGTATATGTTTTGGCGCATTCTGGATTTGTAATGAGGTGTTGTCCTATGACCGACTCACAATTAATTTTAGAGTTGTTCTTTTTACATATACGAGGTGGCTGTTCTCTTACGGTATTACTTTTCTTCCTGATGCTTGGGGGGGACCCCTTCAACACAAATATCGGATCCCTGCATGGTGACGGATTAAGCGGCTGTCTCTTTACAATCTATTTTGAAAACTCGTTACGTAAATTCAGAGACATCATAAATGTAAACCCAATTGTAACTGAACATTCATACGCTAAACCATATTTACCACAAATACCAGAGGAATGCATTTACGCAGACGATGCAGATTTCATATCAAACAGTGAGGATCGACGTTCAATAATAACCTTAAAAGCCAAAGAATCTCTTGCTACAGATAATCTATTAGTTAATGATGCAAAAACAGAACATACCAGACTGATCAGAACCAACAAAGATGAAGAAGAATGGAGGAATGTCAAAAAACTTGGGTCATTACTTGGCGACACAGAGGACGTGATGAATAGAAAACAACAGGCTACAGTGGCAATGCGTAAGATCGATAAAGTATGGATACGTCATCACAAAATATTTACACCAGTGGGATTAAAGCTATGTAACTGTTATGTCAAACCTTTCCTCTTATAATTCAGGAACATGGGGACTAACAAAGAGTGATCTTGATGGTTTTGATAGTTTCCAAAAAAAGCAATTGAGACAAGTTTAATTATTGAGACAAGAGACAAATTAACAACATTAACATTAAAATTGCCATATCCTCAAAAGCATTCCTTGCTAACTTGATCCAGGCGTATATAAAGAATTTTATATTCACTAAATATAAACAAGTTATATACCATATGATAGCCATCTTTCTATACGTTCTGAATATGCAATAAAATTCCAGGTTTTCCTTAGGGGAGGGATGTTAAAACAGAAAAGCAGCTCACCAAAATCCTTGTATTGGCCTTGTATGTACATGCCTTTGTCATCAAATAATGACCCGGTAATCCTCAATATAACCGAACAATAAAGCTATATCTACTTATCCCCCCCCCCTATCTTGATCTTTTCAACCGTGCATGAGTTAGGCACTAACTGGTGCAAGGAGACAAAATTGTGGATTCCAGCTGCTCCTGGTGTTTTCGACTATCTTCGTGTATAGTTGTACGCAGCACAATAGGCTAATATTACGGAAATAATTATCTATTTCCAAAATACATTCTCATGAATCATATTTCATACGTTTGTTAAACTTTTGCAATGCGAACGTAGTTTCCGCGTGATCTTTTGCCTAACTACGCTACCATTTTGAATTTACATTGTTGACCCCTATCACGAGACGTAGCGAGCTCTCTAGTCCTATTATCTCTATGCATATTACCATATAATGAGACCACACTGCTATAAACTTGCAAGATTGGCTGACGGAACTTTTTTCTTCATCCTATACATTCTTCATTAATATTATTATTACGTTTACTTTGCTTCCATTCATTTTTGTGCCATAGTTATGAATACTTCGCTTTCTTTCTCACCAGGGTCTCCAACAGATCAAACTGTAATTTTACATTTGATTTCATGATAAGGCTGGAAGGAATCACTCCAGGAGTCATCAACCCTGCCCTCATCATCGTCTTGGTTTGTATCTCATTTCTGCGGAACTCTATTTATTTTTAAATTTTTAAATTGGTTTCAAAATTTCACTACTACTTTAGTTCACTTATAAAAGGAGGAGGTTATTCATCACTACGTTCACCATCACCGCTTCAGGTAAATGTCTTTTCTTGAAGTCTGACAACTTCTTGCTTGCAAATATTTGAGAAGCTTAGGGTGAAGACAGTCTTAAATGTAAAGATGTTTCTAAGCTATAATAATTGCACGCTGTTTAAATATTCAAATTTTAAATTGTTAGCTTTTGTAACTGTCTGACTAGTGATATGGAATGAAGTATTTTGATTTTATGAAGCAAGCGTTTGCCACGTTTAGGGCTATTAGAATTTGTTGCTGAAGCATTTTAGAGTTCAGTGAATTTTGACTACGTATTGTTTGTAATAGATATGCATTGATTATGGAAATTTAGCTGTTCTCTATATTTTGCTTCTCTTTTTCTCAAATATTATAAATGCCATCTGATATTTTGCTATACGATTTTGATGTACTATAAATCACACCTCTACCATTGCTCCACTTGCCTGAGACTTACTTATCTATATCTGTTATGTTTATCAGGTTTCAATTGTTTTGATGATTATTGCTGTCCTTGGGGGATATTGTACTCGCAAGAATGCCATTGAAGCTTTCACTGACGTCTCTCGTAAAGATACACGGGAAGATCTCCTTGAATCGCTCACAATCAGCAGCTATAGCGTGAGCAGCTACACAATGGATATGAGTAGTGAATATTCATATGCAAAATCTAATTGAACTCATTTCACGGTATGTCTTACATTTCTTCATTTGATTGTTTATTGTTTTTATGAATTTGCAATCTGAATTTTATCAAGTGCAGCTCGAGGCAAGTACCCCATGTATGCTGCATGGCGTAAATTTCAATGTACCCCTGCCTCATTCGTATGCGCTTACTCTCTATTCTGGATATAATGTTTCTGTTTTATACCAAAAAGACAATTCAGTTTCTTTGCATTCTTATGTAAGCATAATTTGTTGGAATAAAAATATTTTCTTCGACTCTATATAGCAAATTCAATCCTGCAAAATCATGAAGTAGATCATTCTCAATCATCATTCATTGTTTTTTTTCTATTTTCAACTATAAAATTAATCTGTATGGTCCACACTTTTCATATTGTATTGGAAATATAATTTTGTTTTTTTTTCAGTGATCAGTTATTTCTTTGATGAATAGTGGTATGAGTTTTGCAGTATCAGTTAATTAGTTCTGAAAGCAGATGGTCATTTTCCTGTCAAAGGCCAAGTTTTCTTACTTTGTAGTAATTGTTTAGTTTGAGAGTTCAAAGTCAGTTGTAGTTGTTTACGTATTTAGAGTTCAGCTGACAGTTTTCAAATCCGGAACTGACATGTGGGTTACCTCAAAATAAAACTATTTTCGCAAATTTTAGATCAGTTTGTTTAATTTGATGGAGAACTTTTCTGAGCTGTTTGAACTAGTTCTGAGCTTCCCCTGAATTAGAGTCAAGCTTCATATACAGAGATCTTTTGTGAAAGAGATTGTTCGAATGAATTAGATCGTCTTATTATTATCGATTATTTAACTACCGCTAACGCATAAATAGTTACGCGTATTTACTATCGCGAGCTTTTTTCCTGAACATCGCAACATTTCATGCGCGCGACATTTACTTATTTTGCCATTAACGACTTTTATGCGCGTGAATTTTTTCAAAACGGCCATCCGCGACATTTAATGCACGCAACTTCAAAACGAAATAAATGGGAAAACCAAAAGTCACATACACACAACCACAACCTGAAAAAATGGTACCCACAATGCGGATTAACGGTTTTTTCATATTATAGTTCTATGACAAGAATATTTAAGAAATTAGGAAAGAGCGTTGTAAAGAAGTTGAATGTACTCATATAAAAAGTGCAAAAATTGAGTAAATAGTGTAACTTAATATCGTCAATTTCTTAAGAAACTGGTGGTATTAAGTTCTTTTTAGATGGTAGATTTTATCAAACTACATGCTATCATCAGTAGAAATGGAAAAAGTAGCGAAGACATCAAACGACATATAGACTTTGCGTGTGCGACAACAACTCAGCTGAATAACAGCATCTACAGAGCGGTAAACACCAAACTGAAAACCAAAATTAACCTGCATAAAAGCCTTGTGAAATCCATTTTGCTGTACAATGCTAAATGCTGGCAAATCTGTAAAGCTGATGAAGTGAGGCTCAGAAGTTTCCAACAGAGATGCTGGAAGATTACGAAGACAGACCGTACAGTTAAACTGGGTGAAATTGACAATGTGACGGTAGAAGAACTTATGGACTTGACACATATCAAAGGATTGAAGATGGAAGATCAAAGGCACTCATTCTTCTGATTTTCTCAAAACACTCGCAGTAATCAGAAGAAAACTGCCTGCTTTCCAAATGTTTCTCACAAATTGTTGTTTTCTCGTCAGTTTACTACCCACTATACCCCTGCACGATAGCTAATCAGAACGGGGCTCAGCCCAAGTTTCTGTCCACATTTTACAAATCGGGGTTCGGCCCTACGCAAAACCTGGGCCAAGTTAGCCTAGGTTGAGCCCTGGTTTTTTACGTCCACACAAGCATGGGCCAGGCCTAGGTTTTCGAAAACTTGGTTCGAGCCTAGGCTAGAGTTTGTGTGGTGTAGACACGGCTTAAACCTATATGGGTGACAATGAACAAGCGACGCAAAAAATTTTTGGAACATGTTGACAGACAGATGGAAAGAAGCAAGTGCTCGGCATGGGACTAAGTTCCAAAGACCGAAACTAGAAGAAGTTTGCATGCAAGTTTTCGATATGGAGGTTTAAACGGTTTTAATTTATTGGATAATTTCAGTAATATGTGTCATTAAATGCGTGCAACTTTGCCAAATCAGCTTCTCGTGATATTTAATGCGCGAGAGTTTTGTGTAGTCGCGTCTACGCGACATTTTATTTCATTTCACATTATTTATGCATTGAAGAGTATGCTACTTAAAAAGCTGGTCGTTATACTGCCCTGCAAAATACTAAATAATCTAATTACATCCATATAAAAGGAAGAAAGTACAATAAGAACTACATACCCTCAGGTGCCAAGTAAACGTCCCCGCCCGTTTATTAATTTTTCGATTTTTTTCCAACCCCCGGACCTTATTAGGATCCCCCGTTTATTAGTTTTAAAGGGCAACTTTAAAGGGCAACTGAAGTGCAAGACCAAAATTCGTAAATAAACACATCTTTAGCATTATAATGCAAAACAATGCTTTTCTGTTTCATCTGCTTTGTTCTTTTCATATTGCCTTCTTTTTGGCTCATTGACTTGACGTTGTGATGTCAAACCATTCTCAAAACGAGGTTTGACGTCACAACATCAGTTGACGTCAAGGGCTATGAGTTGTTTACTAGCATAGAGCACAAATCTTGATTGGTTAGTACATTTGCTACCATCCAAATTCTCCTTACCGTCTCAGCCAGTAAAAGGCGGCGAATACATCAACAAACGGCTTTCGAAGCTAAATTTAGACCAATTTCACAAGGTTTGGAGCGTTTTTACCACCCATACTAAAACAGCTGTGCACGCTCGAGTTTATCTACTTTGGTCGAAATTATACTTGAATCATTAAGCTCATATATTCGGCTCTACGTGCTCATAGAGCTAGAGTAGGATCTCGTGGTTTTCATACTTAATGATACAAAACAAAATTAGATCCATAAAAGTAAGCCTACCTAATGGAAGCACGAGCTTTTGTTCCAAATAAATGCTATCTATTGATCTACAAACGCAATCTAACTAGTTATACTGATGCCAATTACTTTTTGAAGGAAAACTAATGCGTCCTACCTTTTAGTTTCATGTTTCTTCCTGAAGAAGCTACCCATACAATAATAGCACTCATACAGCACTATATAGACTATCATTTAGCTGTACATTTGTCTCCAAGCTAACCTCAAGTTGATCGTTATGTTCAATTGGTTTGTCCGACTCTTATAATCAGAAGAAAACAGTGTTTCGTCCTCTCTGAACACATTTCTCCTAGCTTCAATAATCGCTATTGCAACCACACAACATTATGGCAATCAAGTAGACGCAAGATAGTAAAAGGACTGGAACAGGGTTACGACAAGAAATTTGGATTGAATATGTATAGTGAAGAGTTCTGTTGTTTACTATTACTGAATATGTTGTTTTTGGAGTTGTTTCAAAATGGTCAGAGGAAAAGCGAAAAAGTGTGCAAGCAAGTGGCACAAAGAATGGAAAAGCTCCTTCATCTTCTTTAATTAATTTGAAAAATTGCCGTGGAGCTGGAAACGTTTTTAGCAAAGCTTTTAACCAGTGGAAAGCAGCAAAGCATCTCTTCAGACTGTTTAAAAGTATGCTTAAAGAAGAGGAGTTTTACTAAGAGACTTCCAAATAACTACCGTCATGACCATCATTTGAAAAGGTAATTTCTTGCTGCTTTGGTAGCATGTCACTTGATTAACTGAGCACTCATTTCTTTATATACGTATTTGTTTACAAAAAACTGGAGAGGGTTCCATTACTGAAAGTTTCTTGCTGTGTCTGTGAATTTGGTACTAACATTTTTTTGTTTCTTTTCTTAAATTTAATTTGAGAATGCTCCACTAACTGTGCTTATTTTCGTAAACAGGATAGGGCTTGTTAAAAGCGCTAAATAAATATAGTTTCTAGTAGAAGTAATAGCTTTTATGAATTAAAGTAATTTGGTTTCCATTATGTCTATTTCAACCACAATGACATACTGAAATGTCTCTCTAATAGAAGGAGTGGAGGCAATAGAAGGGGTATTCATATCAGCCAATTTTTAATAGAAGGGTGATGTTAATGTCGGTTAGTTTACAATAAAAGGAGGGTGCTAGTAGAAGGGGTATGCATATCGGCAGCTTTTCAATAGAAAAGGAGTGTCAAGAGAAAGTGGTTCATGCTGGTAAAGTGTTTTATTAAGGGGTAATTTGATTTTCTGCTATTTGAGATACTGAAGTAGTACTCTAGGTTTTGCTTTTCGGTACTGAATGCTTCTTTACTTCTGAATACTCTTTGTAGACATATCAAGCGTTATAAATAAAAAAATTTAACTCTGAGCTCTAAAAGCATTCCCCAAACCAGCAGAGAAATACCATCATGCAGGGAGCATGAGAATTTAAGGTCGTACAGCTGCAGGGTTTTGTAGCTGACTCTGTTGAAAATAATCACTCAGATTCAACTTGCTTGAACAACGAGCCAACTGAAACTGATGTATTGCCATGGAGCCACTTCGATAGAAGAAAAAACAATGAAAATAAGGGGAGACAGAAAATATCCAGGAGTGTTAATCTTCAAGAAGAAGTTACACGTGTCCGAAATCATCTGTGGTCAAAGTATGGCCATTTGTTCCGAAATCTATGAAAGACAATTGCGATGAAGCTGAGACAAAAAAATTACTCCCAGCTCTTCTATCTGCCATGTCATCAGACGAGCAATCTCAGAATGGAGAGCTACAAAATGAGAAAAAATGTGTGACAATAATAAACATACTGGTGTTTGACCAATCGCAGAAGGCCTGGTGGTTTCAGAAGATTTTGTCAAATCAGGTCGTTAGCAGAGGCGTAAGTGACAGCAGCCTATCGATACTGAACAAAAGTGGAATTTCAGCATCACAGTCTACACAGAAACGTGAGCTTCAGAAATTGGCTTCCTCTCATGCAAACACAGTGAAGGATTTCATAGATGAGACTATACATATGAAATGCTCATTGGTTGTTATGATTGACGACTATACCAATATTCATACCAAGCATAGGCCACTAGATTCAACGACTTCAACTGCAAGGAGTACGGCCGCTATACTTTTGAAGCGTTTTCCTTATTCTCCAGCAATAACAGCTCATCCATCACTTGCAGTAGGTAATCCACAGTGCCTAAGCATTGACCTGATCAGCGATTTCTTTGAAAGGTCTTGCAAAAAGTTGTTTCTCACATATGTATCGGTAATGCCACAGTGGATTCGCACTATTGTCTTTGACCCAGAAATGGAAAGGCATAGATATGGCCAGCATAGCTATTAGCAACAACAATTGATGAAAGCACTAAGAAAGATGAAGGAATGTCGAATAGTTGACGAAGTTGAGATGCCACTTAAATGTTTTGATGATTGTTTCAAAGCATTATGTCATGCAGATGAACAGGGTCGTGATAGATACCTGGAGCACTTTATCTGTCCACAACCAGATGGGCCTGCGCAATTTTATATGAGGCAGATACAGTACAATGCTACAGGTACCGTTCCACAACACCTTCAGAACATTGTCCCGTTTATTGGCCCTCTTCATGTGCAGCTAAATTCAAGGCAGTCTTTGTGTGTTATAAACATCCAATTTTGCAAAGCCGCATATTCTTGGATCTTTGGAAGTAGAAAAAGATTTACAAACAAACCGCGGGCGGACAAAATAACAGTTCTAGAAGAGATACTTTATGGAGACTGGACTGTAGTAGATCAGGCTATGGCAGCATTTCGCCAGTGTAAAGATCTTCAATTTCTTACTCTAGTCAGTATGCTAGACAATTTGCTTTCAGCTGTCCTATCAGTGTATTTTGTAGTCTTCAAAACTGGTAATACAGAACTTTATGCTGATATACTCCGTTTTTGGGTCATGTTCTATGGATAAGGATATGGATACGGATAAGCAATTTTCTATTCTGGCAAAAGTAAGATCACCCTCTACTCTACGCTAATGAAGAGCTTAAATGCTTTTTGTGAAAATCCTGTTGAAACCTTTCACTCCATATTACGTACTCAAACGTCTGAGGCTGATAGTGGTGAGGTGCTACGTAAGAAATCCAAAGCCTTGCATTTTAGCAAAGTCATGACTTCCAACTTTTCGTCAGTGTTGGCAACTGAAAGGAAATACAACTGCAAGCGCAATAAACTTGAGTATCTTAAGTTGAAGGCTGCAAGATTTATTTTCAGCTTACTCAGCAAAATAAAAGAGAAGATAAAAATTGCAGAACAGGTACCTAGGCAAAAAGGAAAGTAGAGAGATTTGACGTACTGGAGGCTGCCATACTTGTTTGGAGATGATATTGTAAGCTCAAAGATCCTTCCAATAGGATTCCAGTTTGATGAGAAGGAGCCAGATCCAAAAAGGTAATTCAGCTTGTTCGTGTACTAATGATAATTCTGCGCTTTATTAAATGCAGGAATGCCAGAAAGGAGGGGCAGAGGGTAGAAGATTTTATCCAACCATTTACTTGTTGAAAATACTTTTTACCCAACTAACAGCAAATATGAAAAATTTCATCCCACCTTTAAAACTGTTTTATGTATGAGATGTAACTACTGTTTTCCAGTTAGATACACAAGCATTCTATAGATTTCCCTTGTTCTAGTGATTTAATCTTGCTAAGGATAAAATGTTAATGTGCGCTTTGCAGAGAACTGTGGTAAGGCAACTTACAGTATATCAAATATTTTTCAGGAATTGTGATATGCAAAGTTGTGATAGACTGACAATGAACTCTAAAATCCTACACGGCTGTGGCCACTCTTTCCACTTGTCCTGCTTTCCACATGGGCCTGGAATTTGCTCCGTTTGCAAGCTTGAACTACAGGATGCACTGACTACCTTGTCATGAACTTCGCATGCTTTAAGAAATATCAATACTAAGGTGGAGCAGGAAGATGTGCAAGACAGAGAAGAGGAGAATGAAGATGATGACGCTGACGATGGCTACAATCCAACTGAACATGATGAAGCTAGCCTTTGCTGAATCTACTTTTCAATTACAGCAGCAAATATGCAGCTGGAGATTTATTAAAAATCCATAACTTTCTTATTTTCTTAATACCAGGTGCGCGACTAGGGTGGGTCCTTGGGGTCTGGACCCCTTTACCTTTTTCAGCAAAAGAACGAAAGTGTCCTTTTTGCAGCACCCTCTTTATATCAATTCATTAGATCGAAAAAGGCATGGTTCTAAAAATTTTCTGGAGACTTCGCTCCAAGGCCCTTTTTCTTTCCTTGCCGTGAAACTAGATTGCAATGAGGAGCGTTGGACTTGAGAAATAGCCATGCCAGTAAGCTTCCCACACTATTTCCTCCGTTTTTGAATCTATAAAACAGCATTGTAAGGGCGTATCTTCTTTAAAAAAATTAAGTGTGCCCTCTTTCGTCGTGGGTTGAACCCCTGCCCTCAAAAATTGTTAGTTGCGTGCCTGAATACATACGTTCTATTTCCACTGGCTTTGATAAATGTGAAAGCGGATAACAATTTATCTATATTAGCCTAAGTTTGTGTATAGGTGGTAAAAACGCTTCCAGCACCAAGGCGTTTTTCAAATTAATTAAAGAAGATGAAGGAGCTTTTCCATTCTTTGTGCCACTTGCTTGCACACTTTTTCGCTTTTCCTCTGCCCATTTTGAAACAACTCCAAAAACAACATGTTCAGTAATAGTAAACAACAGAACTCTTCACTATACACATTCCCTCAAAATTTCTTGTCGCAACCCTGTTCCAGTCCTTTTACTATCTTGCATCTACTTGATTGCCATAATGTTGTGTGGTTGCAATAGCGATTATTGAAGCTAGGAGAAATGTGTTCAGAGAGGACGAAGCACTGTTTTCTTCTGATTATAAGAGTCGGACAAACCAATTGAACATAACGATCAACTTGAGGTTAGCTTGGAGACAAATGTACAGCTAAATGATAGTCTATATAGTGCTGTATGAATGCTATTATTGTATGGGTAGCTTCTTCAGGAAGAAACATGAAACTAAAAGGTAGGACGCATTAGTTTTCCTTCAAAAAGTAATTGGCATCAGTATAACTAGTTAGATTGCGTTTGTAGATCAATAGATAGCATTTATTTGGAACAAAAGCTCATGCTTGCATTAGGTAGGCTTACTTTTATGGATCTAATTTTGTTTTATATAATTGAGTATGAACACCACGAGATCCTAGTCTAGCTCTATGAACACGTAGAGCCGAAAATATGAGCTTAATGATTCAAGTATAATTTCGACCAAAGTAGATAAACTCGAGAGTGCACAGCTGTTTTAGTATGGGTGGCAAAAACGCTCCAAAACATGTGAAATTGGTCTAAATTTAGCGTCGAAAGCCGTTTGTTGATGAATTCGCTGCCTTCTATTGGTTGAGACGGTAAGGAGATTTTGGATGGTAGCAAATGTATTAGCCAATCAAGATTTGAGCTCTATGCTTTGTTTACTACGATTTTTTCGACCTTGGGTTTGTCTTGCCAGAAATGGTGCGTTGCTGTGTTCCACGGTGTGTGAATTATTCTGCTAAAGCTGCTAATGCTGGAGTTGTGAGTTATGACAACAGACGGCATGGCTTGCACAAATGAAGAGAGCAAATCCCCCTCCCCTATAAAATTGCTATGTTTGCAGTGAAAATGTTGAGGAAACTTGTTTTGAATCAGGAACTGATTTACAGAAAGAACTTATTTGTCAAGGAATCAGACTACGCTTGAAACCAGATGCGGTTCCAACGAAGTTCCTATTTTCTGCTGCATCAGGGCAACAGAGTAAAAGACCTGCCTCTGAAAAAATAGTAAACGTCGAGAGCGTGAAGAGGTAACCCATTTGCAAAATTGATGTAATGCTTCTGTATGAGCTTAACGTAAATCGATTAATCTTCTATCGTACAAGTGATTCATTAAGCTTTAATTCAACTGATTGGTCCATTACAAGACTTGCCTCTGTTATTTTGAGATAATCTTTGGAACAAACTCGAAACATAATTGAGTGCTTCATTATTTATTGACCGATATACTATCGTGGCAGTTTCCATCTCAATAAGTTCCCTTATACTTTGCCACCTAGTTTCCCCAGAAGTTGCTGGCGCGACGTATCGTAAGAGCTATTTAATGTACGCGAAAAATCTCGACAATCAACTTCGCGACTTTCGCGGCAATTTATGCCCGCGGCAACTCATGCGTTTGAGGTATGTCGTCAAATGTTTTCTTTCTTCGAAATCATTTTCAAATTCATTTCACCAAGTCGATTTTAAAGCAATATCAGGAGAACATGCTTGATTTCGATCGTTTTTGTGATGGCTTTGGAAGGATAATTTACTGTTGTTTTCGTTTTGGGCTGAGCAAAGCAGCCACTAAACATTTTAGGATAGGGGTCACTAATCTGAGGTTCAGGGATGGATAAGGAAAAATTCGCGACTGTCGCATATTGAGCCTGACATGTGGGCGTGGTCCATGACGTCATATGTAAGTGGCTTTGTTGAGAATGCTATCCTGGCCTCTTCTTTCTCGTAGTATCTTTTTAGTGTGTTACTTGACTTGGATTTTCTCTTACAAGATGACTTAATTATCCTGAAAATACCAAACACTATTTCGTATACCAATGAGTCCATTTTCAGTGCCATTTGTGGCAAATATTATATTATATATAAAGTTCTGTATCCCAAGAAATTATGTTTTGACCCAGAAGTTTAGCTTGCCGTTGCCTGGAATAGTTTGATAATTCAAAAAGTGTTGAAATGAAACAGTTCTGTTGCTTAACAAATCATCGTAAAAAAGAAAATGGCAAATTTGAGCAGCTTTTTTTGGCCATTTTTCGTATACTTTTGCCACAATTAACGCTTGCTGATTCTTTTTTGAACCAAAAGTTATCGATTAAACCGTGCCAATTACCAGATATACAGTAAAATAGCATAATCTTCAACCTCTAAACGATTTTTGTGCAAAAGATGGTCTTTCACGGCTAATTTTTGCATAAATTAGTATGCATTATCTCATAGAAATTGCTTTTCGACCTACGTTCTAGCTTAGTAATTCTGGAAAAATTTGGCATAAATTTGCTTAAATTATCTCACAAATGTACTTTGATGAAAAATTTTAATTAGACATTAACAAACTGTTTTTCTAGACCTAGAAAGTGGGGAAATTCAATCGATGGTGCAATTTTGATCTCATATTGCAGCCAAAACCTGTTATTTCAGAATAAAAAGTTACGATTTTGAACAGTTTTTGTCATTTTTTGCATAAATTACCAGGTATTATCCCAAAAAATAATTTTTGGCGCAAAATATTACATAAAAATGGCTAACACAGTGTTTTCATCTACAAAATGTAGAGAAGGCAGTAGTTTATAACCCTTTAAAACCCATTTTGGGAGGAAGAAGCGCCATGTCTTTCCTCTTTTGCGGCTACTTTTAGCCTTTTTTCTCTGGGAGAAGCATCGAAAAAGTTTTTCGGGGTCTTGCTTAATTCTTGCCTTCTTGCAAGAAGCTTGCATAATTCTTAATTCTTGCATATTCTGCAATTCTTGCTTTTACTTAAAGCTCAACCAATTGTTATTTGATAATGGCACATTTCTAGCAATTTTTAAAAGGTTTGGAACCCATTCTTGCAAAACAAATAAAATCTTCCTATACTTTCCCTAATGTTTTGTCGAAATCCTAAAATATGCCTCAATTTGATTCAGTTTTTCTCAAGATTGTGCAAGCGTTTGATTTTTACATTCTCATTTCCTACAATATGCATATTCCAGCAGTACAACATTTGCAAATCCGTCATGATATATTTTTTGAGTTTTTTTACCATTTTTCGGCGTAGGGTGGAGAGCCTCAAAAAACTCAAATATATCTAACAGTAACAAGGCAGTGAGATGAGCATTTCCAAAAGGTGAATCACAAAATTCTATTAACTTATCTACATGTATAGTGTGTACAAACTTAACTAACATTTTAAATTGTTAGCTTGTTTTCCAGAAGATAGCACTAAATGGTGTGTTGGTACTTATGTATGGGAATTATATAGAGTTCTAGATTGCAGTGACAGTTTTTGACTCTATATCTCATCTCTTGAATTCATATAGGACAGCCGAGAATTTACTTAAGGATCCAAGTTTTCAAAGGGTTCTGGCTGGTTGTTGCTTCAGCATCGCTGGTTGTTGCTTCAACATCGCAGTATCGCTGAAAACGAATCCGTGGAAGATGAAGAGGAGGCTGATAGATTAGGCTAAGAATTGGAGGTGCAAGGCTCAGAAACTTTAAAAAGAAAGAAAGCTGGACGGAAATCTTGCTGGCCTGAAGAGTTTGTTGAGGAAGTTTCAAAAGTTGTGTGTGAAAGTGAATGCTGCCGAAAAAAAAACGGAAAAGCTGATATTCACAAACTGCAAAGAAACAAAAT
This sequence comes from Cassiopea andromeda, assembly GCA_018155075.1. Classification (NCBI taxonomy): domain Eukaryota; kingdom Metazoa; phylum Cnidaria; class Scyphozoa; order Rhizostomeae; family Cassiopeidae; genus Cassiopea; species Cassiopea andromeda. Next base: position 345,597 of record WIPJ01000175.1, read on the forward strand.
ATCGTCTGTTGGTACTATAGAACTTTACAACAGCACGAAAAAGTGGCAATATTCTTTTGACATACTTAAAAGCTTTTTTCGTCCGACACTTATCAGAGTATGAAAACGTCGGATAGTGACCTAAAGGTTAACCAAAATATGAATCCAGATGTGGATATATATATCTAAAAGATCTAAGTCTATACATACATACATATATATATATATATATATATATATATAT
>WIPJ01000175.1:352778-389929 GCA_018155075.1 Cassiopea andromeda
TTTCCATAAGAATTGTCCTTTACATTGATCTTCCCATCAACCCTTTTGGTGTTGTCAGTAGGCCTACCTGATAGGACTGGAACATTGTCCTCTTTCTGATCAACATCATAATCGATTGATTCAAGGCTGTTATCAATGTAGGGCTCCATCGAAAAACCAAGCTTGGTTGCGTCAACTGTACTATTCATTTGCGTCTCTTCCTCCCCAATTTCCTCCCTAATCTAATTTGAGCGGCATTCTTCGAAATTTGAAAAAGTGGCCACATGAATGTTAAACAATCTCTTTGAGCGGCATTCTTCGAAATTTGAAAAAGTGGCCACATGAATGTTAAACAATCTCTTTGAAAATTCCATAGCTTTCATCCACGGCCATGACGATTTCTTAGCTCCACCAGCATGACCAGATTTGGGCGACATAGCTTTTAATTTCTTTCGATAGGTGTCTCTCAGGTCACGCCACTTTGTTCGCACACATAATGGGCGCCCCTCCAATCCAATGTTGGCTGATATTTTTTCCCATGCAGCCTCCTGTGCATTTTTATTTTTATACAATGGACTTGCGATGTTCCAAACAACTTCATTTAGGTGAACTTCTTCAATCAGGGCACCAACCAAATCGTTATCCCAAACAATTCTTTCACTGGTAGAAGACCTGCCATTTCCCGCCATGTTGTAACCTCTGCCGAATCAACCTCCTTCCTATTTGGAGGTAAAGCATTTTAATTGGCTATTTGAATCCGGGAACTTTAAGTTCGCAAGACGATTTCGGATGAAAAACAAAACATCCGAATGCATGAAATTCGGATGCGAACGTTCGGATACGATTTGCGAACATTCGGATGCGAAAGGAGAACAATGGGTTCGCATCCGAAATCCGAAATCCGAATGAAGTGGAGATGGGCCTTAAGGAGTCTAAAGGAGTCTTAAGCTGTCTTAAACAGTCGTAAACAGTCTTAAGATCAGTTGAAAAAGTTGAACATGTTTAACTTTTACGACTGCTTAAGACAACTTAAGACTCTTTTAAGACTCCTTACAATTATATGGAAACCAGCCGTAATCCCATGATTAGCGCTTTACATTTCTTGAATTCAAGAGAGATCTTTGTAAACCTTTTCCTAGCCATTCCCGCCGAGGATTGGCGCTTGGTTAGCCTTACAATTGATTGAGTTTTTAATTTTGCTTACCTAACTTAACTTTTAGATCATGTAATTCCTCGTGAATACACTTCTTCGATAGGAGATTGATTGGACGCAGATAGTTGTATAATCAACTTTTGCCTATTTTTGATAGCATAATAGCTATTTAGGAATTTCCTATTTTGATATGGAAGCAAATAGATCATACTGTATTTGAACTTAAGATAGCCAATTACTAATTTAAAATTCATTCCACGATGTCCATCTGAGTAAGGTGATTTGAAGAGCTGTCAGAATAGTTACCCAAATTTCCTATTGTTCTTTCAGGAAAATTGCCCGAGTGTAGCAGACTTCTGCCCAACTAAGGGGGCCTGTACCCAGAGGGGGGCTACATTACTTATATTATTTACACTACTTATTACGCTTTTCCTGCAGTAGCGAATTATGTTATGAAACAAAAACGATTCATGGAAGTTTGCTTTCTAATGTCAAAGATAATAACACTGGTGAAAAACTCAATAATTACTTTTTCCGAATTGACCCAATCTGACCTTATTTTTGATCTTGTAGCTGAGAGAAAATCCAGCTGGTCAATTTTTTGTAATTTTTAACGAAAGGCCGTTGAAACAAATCCTAATAAGATTTTAAGTGATCCTGAAATATTTTGTATTGATATTATTAGATTATTTTCGCACCATCTTGCATGAACATTTAGTAAGTTATTGTAAAACAAGATTTTACTTGCTTCGATTTTTCACTCATTGTTAACCCAGAATCCACAACATGTGGAGAAGTTTAGGCCCCATTTACACTATACTTGCTTCTATCGTCGTGTTACGTCATGGCATGATCTCCGTCGGATAGGGCGATCATTTACACTGTACCGGATAGCGTTACAACAATACGGTGTGACTTTCATCTCACCTACTGAGCGAAATGACTTTCCTTCTATTTGTGGAGCGTCTGCTCCCGGATAGCTTTTACATGGTGTAATGGTATCCCCTACCCGATACAAAAATCGCTGCGCGATAGATATCCGGTATTGTGTAACAGGCCCTTAGTTCACTCTTGGTTTCAAAAGCATTGTCCAAGACTATAGAAGATTGTGTAAGATATCCATACAAGGCATTACCTGCGACCCGGTTGTTCTATATCAGGGTTGTCCAACGCGTGGCCCGCCATGTTGTCTGGTTTGGCCCGTGTTGAGATTAAAGCTGTTAAAAAATTACATGAAGGTAAAAATTTCGATGCAATTACAAAAGTACATCTCAATTATTTCGGTTCATACTCTATAAAAATTTCCATCTTAATGATATGTATTATATAAGTGGCCCTCTGTCAATGACCTAAATATGAAAATGGCCCTCCGAGAAAAAAAGGTTGGACAACCCTGTTCTATATGATGAAAACTGCGTGACGTAGCTGCATCTGTTTCTTCGACGCTTTCCAGTCTATTTTGCTTCTTTCTCTCTGACCTTTGTTATCATAGGCTTATGAGGCGGGGGCAGGGAGGCTGCAGCCACCCAGGTTGGGCAGAAATCCGCTCCAGTGGGGCAAACTTCTGAAAGAATAATAGGAAATTCAGGCAGAAAGTTTACAGAAAGTTTGCAGCCCCCTAAATATGAGGTCCTCCTACGCCCATGTTTGCTATGCACATTTTGTTAGCGTTTTAGACTTTTACTGAATTTATTTTATTGGGTTAATTCACTTTATTTAAGAAATGAGATTTGGAGGCAGAAGGAAGGACTGGGGTGGCCATATCTAATCCATTCATGAACCTATTAGAATATTATAGATAGAATAATGTTTTATTCGACACTTCTACCGCTGTCTAAAAGAAATTTTGAAAAATTATATGGATTTCACATAGATCAATTCTCCGCCCTCCCCACCCTAACCAGGACAGGTTTCTCCTGCCCTTAAATAGCTTCGCATATAGCAAGGAGCTCTTGGTAACCATTTAGAAAATCTAACTCTCACCGTTTAGCCTTGGTAGCACAATTAACTCGAAATGATAAAATAAGTCGCCAAGTTGTTGACAAGGATTTCATGTGCCTTAAAGGATTAATCTTCACGAGGACTAATTTTCTTGAGTTCAAAAAATGCATATTTCGCGGACACTATTTGTTGCGAATCGGTCATTCTCCAATTTTTCGTGAGGACTTATTTTTGCGAGTCATAAATTGTTAGAACCAACAAATAATAAATAAATAAACCCAAGGGGTGCAGAGACATTCGATCTTTTTTTGAAGAAAATAATATCAGTTATAAAGATTATTTTAATTTATGTACCTGGTATTCTATAATGAAAAAATATGAAAAAAGCAGGTTTGTAGAAAAATTTTGTGAGAAATTTTTTTTGTAAATCATTCCTTTTCAAATTTTTCGCGCATACATTATCTTTAAAAAGTTACAGACGTTTTTATTTTTGGACAAATGATGGTCCGAAATTTAAATTGCCCGAAGTATTTTGCGTGTAAATTTTAACTTGTCCGAAAATGTTATTACTAATAACTTTCCCAAAAGGAAGAAAATGATGTCAAATGTTATGAAAAAAGGTTTTTCTTAACATAACTAACATGCACTCACAGTAATATGAGCTTCAATGCCTCTATGTCCTTTTCTTTTCTATTGTTCATCATCGCCCATCACACAAGCAACGGATGTGCAGCTTCTTCGATTTCTTGCCCTTCTTCTTCATCGATATTCCATCCAAGAACAATCTCTAAATCAGCCTTTTGGTATGAGCAATTATAGCACTGTCCGTTGTAAACTGAAGCTCTATCATGCGGTCCTTTCTCTTGTAATTTGCTGAAATAGGTATGCTGTTGGCATTATCAATAGTGCAAGAACGTTTCATGGGAACATCCACGATTTTTCAACAACTGTTTCAACTCATTAACAAATAGGTTTTAGCTTAGGCCATACCTAATGTTCAGATACATTCAATGCCATGTTGTGCATTGACGGAGTGATTTAGCGCAGTATCAAATAGTGAAACTGTGCAGTTTAATATAGGAAGCATCAATGTTTGAGACAAGGAATAATCAATTTCAATCCACTTCTCCTTTACAAAACAATAATTCTTGTGTGCAAGTGCCTTGCAAGTAACAAATATTTTATTTTCATTTTGCTGTTGAAATAATTCATCAAAAGTGAAAGTAAGCAGTCAATTCCCTTGATAAGACAACGTCACCATTTCTTTATCTCTTTCTGGTACCATTATAGCTCTAAAGAGGGTGTTGGCCTCACCAATAGCCAGAATAAAAAGCATGGTTTCATAAACTTTCTTGGATACTCTGCCCCAAACTCCTCTTTCCTTCACAATGCTACACTTTCTTTTCAATTAGGTATGGCTATCAAGTTGACCATGTCCGCAGAGCTTCATTCAATAACCCCATTCATGTTACCAGTCCCACTTCCATGTTATCCCCAGTCACGCCCAATTTTTGTGGCAAGCTGTAGGCCCTACACTTCTAAAAAAGAGTTTTAAGAGCAATCCGATTCTCTCTTCGGAAATTCAATACTTCTCATTACCTAAGCTTTTTCCATACTGTTTTCTTAAATATGTGCCAGTCTTTATTCCTAACAAATGGCTTTTATGATGTTTCCATTGTTCTGCATGATTATTTTCAACCAAAACGCATTCAGCTCCTTGTCCAATAATGAGTGTTTTTTTGTCTTGTGTCGAAATTGATAACTATGGATTGTGTTAGAATAGTTGTTTTGCTTCCAGACTAGATTGTATACTCTCAGGCTTCAAATAAACGTACCCGCCCGCTTATTACTTTTTCGATTTATGTCCAACCCCCGGATCTTATTGGGGCCCCTGTTTATTAATTTTAAGGAAATTGACTTTTTTACAAACCCCGCATTGCATTTCCTTTCTTTATTAGCACTATTGTTGTCCGACTTTCATGGCAAACTAGCTTACTGCTGTACATATTTTAGTTTTATGCTGTATCACAACCTCCTTTTGTTCTTTCCGTACTTGTATAATCATTTAAAGCCTTTTCTCAAATTCTGATCCCCCACGTTTACTTTGACTCCCCTCCCGTTTATTAAATTTTGGAATTTTTCCCATCCCCCTGTTTATTAGGACCCCCGTTTATTTCGCACTTTAGAGTAAGCTTATATGCTTTGATATTCAACAATTTGTCCGAAACTTTTGTCCGAGATTGTCCAAAATCACAAAGATTGGTCCGAAAATTCAATTTCCGAAATTTAACAGTCTGAATTTTTTTCAAGATAATGTACTATTTTTGTCGAATTGGCCTTCTTTGAAATTTTTGCGAGGACATATTTTGCTGAGTTTCGTTATCTTTCACGGACAGTGAGTTTTATCTTGGGTTTAATACAAGAATCAAAATGCACTACATGCTATCGCACGTGGCTTGGTTTCCAAATAATCTTGGACTGATGAATGATCAAAGAATAGAGTGAAATGTCGATAACTATAGGAAAGAGATGGCGATTATATGTCAAGGACGTTAAAATGCTGCCAAGATTGCTGATTGCTTCAAACTTTTAGCAGAGGCATCCCGGCCATTGCTCATTTCTGGATGCTGAAGACGCAATAGTTAGTTAATGCTGTTGTGAACAATTCTCATACAAGGTGTAATTGTTTACAGTTTTCGTAGTGTTCACTTTTAAATCATTTGTTTCATTGCAAGTTGTGGTAAATATGTTCTTTTCTTTTCAATGGCAATTTCATCTGAGGAATACATTAATGGCAGATAATTTAATCAACTTAATGGAACTATCTACATTTTTTAATAAAAAAAAACGCCCGACCTTATACAGAAAAAATGATTATCATTTTTTCATTCAGTGTTGAAAAATGTCTTAAGTCAGTGAAAAATACTTAGACTTTTTTCAAAAGATGCCTTTTTATTACCCAGTATAATTAGTAAGCGCACATTTTAATGAACAATACAGTAGAAACCCGCCTACAAGAACGTAGGTTTTTCCTGGGTAGCCTGGATAGGTTCTTAATTAGTGGATTGATATTCTTAAATCCAGCCTGTAAGGTTCTTAACAAGGTTCTTGTATGCAGCACATGCCATTGATTGATACTGTTTTCAGTACAAGAGTTCTTGATGATTCTTGAGACATGTTAGATCAGAATTCTTGTTTTATAATCTTAACATATGTTTTACAATTTGAAAAGCACAGAAGCCTATGAAAATATCTACTCATGAATGTTTAGATCCAACAGCATGTAATCCATTTTATAAGTGCTAGCCCTTTTTCAGCCTTTATGGCTCAAAGTTCTTATAAAAAGAGGTTTTTTTAAGCGGGCTTCTACCGTAAATGAAAACCCATGAGAAAGCCAAGTGTGTCTGCGATGTCTTTCTGCCTTTGCATTTATGTTTCCTTCCTGTAGCAGTTAAGATAAGCTCTCTATTTTAGTGCAGAGATTAACAGATCCTATTAGTGTTTGTTCTAATGCCAGTCCTGACATTGGCCATTATAGGAGAGGATGGACTGTAGATTCTGCTGTCTGTCTCTCTGCTTATCGCCCTACGTGTAGTTTTGCCTGTCGTTACTTTTTTACTACTTCTATGCTACTCTTCGTAGCCTTTTTATTGGAATATTTGCTGCGGAGCAAACCCTAGAACAGCGATGAGTTAATGTTGAGAACTAGCGCTGCCTTCCAGTGGAAGTAATTTGCTAGCACACTTTCAAGGTACTCTAGGGTGGATTTGATTAATTGGTAATTCGCATGTGAAATAAAGGTAGCTATAGGCCATATCCAGTCCGCCAAGTGCTTCAACGTGGTCCTTGAAATAATTGTGAAGAAGTAGGAATAGAAAAGCCATAAGTTAGCAATGCAGTAGCAAGTCCTGTGCATTTACAGCTCTCTCTTTCTCTCTCTCTCTCTCTCTCTCTCTCTCTCTCTCTCTCTCTCTCTCTCTCTCTCTCTCTCTCTCTCTCTGCTTCAACGTTGTGTATACTTTTTAAAAGATTACACGAAGGTTACAGCTTTGTACAATTTTGCAAGCCATATTAAGGATACCGTCACGATTGACTATGCTCTCCCTTCCATTTTGGATAGGACTAGTTTGCGGCAGTTTTTGGCAGCAACAATACCGCCATCAGGAAAGTTGCATGCCTCCCACTCCTGAGTAACATAAGTTAAATCATTGAGGAAATCAAGTCATTGCTGAATAGAGGTGGTCTTGGCACGGAGCCTTTGGGTACACTGTTTTTGTTTTCAACCGTTCTTTACATATAATGCTTTGTTTAGCTCTTTTTCTCCTATTAGAGAAATAAGTCGTAGTTAGCCATAAGATCTGTAGACCAAATTCATTGGCATTCGGTTTCGCAATGCGCAGATCATGGGGCTTACAATCAATGCCTTTGATATATGCATTGCGATGATTGTTACAGCAATACCACTTGCTTTTCGTCCGGCTCCTACTGTTTATCCGTTCTCACTTGATGTTAAGTGTATTTGTAATAGCTATCATAGGGTAAAATTAAGCACTTTTTTCAAAGATCAATGTCTCCAGTCCATTTGAGCTGCTGCATTTTAATGACGTGATGATTACGTATAACATATTGATTCCTGCAAATACATACTCATTTCACCTCAAATTTTGCCTCTAACAGCCATTCTAGGGTAGAAATATCTGCCGAAGTAAAGTTCTATGCCTCATGCTCATAATATTCCTCATTCTTCCTCCTGATTAATGATTCAATGATGTCATGATGACTTGTAAACTCGTTGATTTCATCCCTAAGAGTAATTGGCTTGAGAATACTGTATTTCTCCACCTATAAACCCGAGGTTTCTCTGTGTTCGTACAGCGTTTTGCTGAGCCTATCTGCTTGGGGGCACGCATCCATGGTAAAGGGGGTGAGCTAATATATGGTTATAAAAAGGTCAGTGAGAAAATGATCAAAAATTGTCAATTCACTAGCTTAAGAACAACAACTGTTATATCAACTTTGACAAAAGTCTGATTGATGACTACTGGTGATCAGTAAGGTCAAGAAATTGCTCATGCAAAATCTTCGTACCTATCTTCACTGTAAGTGCTACTACTTCTGCTGCCACTACTTTCAGCCTGGAAATCTAGGTGAAGATGTAAAACTGCATAAAAAGCACGTCATAGACGGGATACACATAAGGAAGAGGAGATCTTTGGGTGGACTTGCTTACACCGGTGGCGGGCATTTTCAAATATTTTGGGGAGGCCACTACCTTATGATAACTAAGGCGCATTTCACGTAAGACTTTCGTTGGACAGCCATGACCGATATCGTATTGAAAGGAGACACAGTTGTTGGAAGACTAGAGCTGTGAAAACATGCAAAAGAGCGAGAGGAACTGGGGGTCTTGGGGCTTTCCCCCAGAAATTATTTTTGAGATCACACCATTTAGAACGTCAGAACGCCCTTGTGCATAGTAGGATATACATTGTTTTCCTCATTGATCTTCTTGCTGAGAAAGAAAAACTGATCCCATAACCTGTTTTCATCGAGTTTTGATGAAAGAGAACAACATAGGACAAAGCTTCTCCAAAGTTATACCATCACGCCACTGGAATAATGGTCCTGCCTTTATGCTTTCCAATGTCTAAACGCCAAAGCTTAAGAAAAAACAATGGCACACCAGTACGCTGACTGGTGCGCTGTTTTATGTTGCTTTCTGTGACCTACTACTAATGAATCGTGTATCACATTTGGCAAGTGTGAACTTAATGAGGGGCAACCGCCCCTTCCTCCGCCTCAAACGTTCGCCACTAACTTATATGCAGGAAGGGGGCTTTTGTTGGAGGAACATTGTATTTAATGTATCAGTGCACGGAACTCAATAGCTCTATGCATATGTATTTCACTTTGTAAGATAGAGGACATAGTTTTTCAAGTGAGTTAAAGCAAAGATCCTTTTACGCGCTGTTGCACTATGCAATTGGTAGATGAATTCTTTGAAAATACTATGCATTATTTGCCAAATTGAAGTTAGATGTGAAAAACTGGAGCAAAATTCAATGAAGGTCCACTCATTCATCCAATAGAGGTTAAAAAAGAGCGCGTGAACTTGAATCAAAGCATGTTACAGCATGCAAAAGAGTAGAGAGAAAATTAGCTATCTCGTTTATCAGAGGAGGAAAGTATCATCACTTTCTCTAGACATTGCGGATACATTCATAGCTTTGTACAAGGAGTTGCCACAGCATTAAATGCAGGGTTAGCATCTGAATATAATGATGGACTGCAAGAGATATTTGAGCAAAGAACAAGCAAAAACACGATGCTCAAGTTTTTCTTATCATTCTGATAATGGTGGAACGCCTGATATCTTTCATTTATGCCAAAAGGAATAAAATCTATGGAACAAGTTCAATCTAAGGTCCCACCACTCCAGATACAATGCACGATTCTGCAGAAATATCCAGATTCCTAAGTATAACCTAGAGTATGCAAGGAAAGGATTTTCATACTCAGCTCTTAAAACCTGGAATGAAATCCCCTTAAGCATTAGCGAAATTCCCACGCCTTTTCACTTCAAAAAACAACTGAAAATGTATTTGATGAGCTGAAAATAAATCAAACACGACCCCCTGGAAGAACAGCCTAAGGTATATTTCAATTTTTGTTATTGTAACTAACCATTACAACTATGATGTATTGCTAAGTTTATTTCAGTTTTGCTGAAGGGTAATTCGTGTAAAAAATAAGTTAAGATGAATATGAATAATATAAGTTAATATGAATATGAATAATATTGCTAACTAATAAACTGAATAATTTATTTGGAAATTGGCAAGGACCTGTGTAAAGATCTTTGCTCTATGGTTAGGACAAAGCATCATCGACTATGGTCAATCTACCTTGCTAATATGCATTCTTTAGAAAAGAAGAGCCGTTCAGTAAAGGGAAGTCCTCCGCACTGCCGTAAAATGTGGTCATGTAGGGGACCAGGTCAACAAATTAAAGGAGGAGTTGGTGGGATATGGAGCGAACCAAATTCTAAAGTGAGGTGTTTTCCAACAGCCCTGACTCTCGCTAAATTGAATGAAGAGTTGAAAGAAATTTCAGCGAAGGGGCCATGAAAAAACACTTGTACTCAAAACTCATTGATTTTGGGCTCCCTCCGCCTTGTACAATTATCAGCACTTAGGAAGTACCTCCTCTCCCAAACAAACGTACATTTAGGTTATCAGCACATCCCACCTACATATTTAAATCTCTTCTTTATCTTACTATGCTACTTTTTGTCAAAGTTCGCAAAAATTTAGCATACCCCAGAAAACTGAAACTATGGTAGACTTGTCGAATAATTCATGGGAAGACAACGTAATGTAGATGCTCATGAAAAAGCTAGTTCAATGCTGAAAGAGGGCATTCCATGAAATTTGTCTTGCAAGTTGTCTTAGGATGTTTAGGATTTAAGATAGATCTTTTATTTAAGATGCCTCACATATAGCTAGCGCTTGAAAATTACATGGGCGTACGCACATCCTTTAAATCCCCTTCCCTTTTGATCTTGGATTTTGTTGTTGATCAAAATTCCTATTTCCTACCTCTCTTTGCCATTTCCATTACGTCACTGTGACGTCACAATAGCACAAGACTATGATTTTCAAATATTTTTATCTGTACCTCCAGAAAATATGTTTTGGCCACTACCTTTTCAGCTTAGACTGTCATTCTTCTTCAAAAATTCCTTTACCTTTACCTTTTTTGAGGAAACTACAATGACTGACGTCACATTTCAGATCTATGACGTCATGCTGATATCGTTAAGAATTTGGCCTGGAGACATCGATTTTTGACTTCTACGAAAAATTTTAATTTAGACCGTTGTGAAAAGGGAAGATTAACAGACAATGAGAACGGGATCCGTATTTTCGACAATAGGACCCGGACTGTTAAAAAGCTTTGTGGATTCTCTCCACTAGCCTGGTCATTGTATGTTCTGCACTCTGACTTTTTCTATAGCGCAATTCCTCTCGCATATAGTAGCTAGCACATAAGACTAGTCCCCTCCCTCAATGCGTTCATACAGGGTTCATACTGACCCTAGAAAATCTGGAAAACCTGGAGAATAGGCCATTCTTAGGAAAAGTCAGGGGAAATCTGGAATGGTGAGGGAATTCTGCGTAATTTTTGTTCAAGTCAGGGAAAAGTCATGTAGAATAAATTATTTATTCCACATATTATTTTCGTTATGTCTTTTCATGGTTGTTCGCGAAGTGGTTGTTCTGTTAGCTGTCAGTAAATGTAAACGGTATCACTTTGTATAGTCCTATAGCAAGTATATGTGCATTACTATCTATTTGGCTTCATCTTCCTTGCCTATTTTTGTAAATATGTAACATTGGGGTCAGGGAAAATGTGGGTGTTTTTGAATATCGGTCAAGGAATAGTCAAGGAATTTTGATTGAAGGATTGGGTATGAACTCTGTTATAGTTTCTACCTTACCGAACAGGAAAAAGTGATATACTCTGTCAAGTTGACATAATAGCACCTGGCATAACACTCCGCTCGGACTTCGTAAGCCTATCCGAACTGCCGTATGCGGCACCCAGGCCAACATGAGTTTCCAACTCCTGTAGTTTGTTGCTTCTATGTGCTGTAACTTACTAAGAGAAGCAAAATGGTCTGCGAGCATTGCCTCCAGACAAATTTTTTGGCATAGGGCTTTTTGCATTGGCTTAAAATCCATCTCCCATTAGCATGCTTTTCATTAGCGGTAAAGTTCATTATAACTTTTGTTGCATCTAGAAGACGTGCCCACATTTCATTTTTACCTCTCACCATCGGTGTTCGAAACACAGTTGATTGCCCATTGTTCCCATTAGCTTTTAGTTTTGTGCTTTTCACCCCGTTATTATGTTTAAGATCCGTGATTATTGTCGCCTGGCTATAGTTTGTATGAAATATGGCCGCACTTTCCATCACACAAAGGTTATAATCTTAGTAAACCGAGGTCTGATTTAAGATCATGCAATTCCTATTTTTGCATATTTTACCTGTCAAAAAAGATTTTATTTTTAATGTAGAACTTGTTGTTGAAATCGGTAAGTTTCTGGAGGCAAAAACCTATTTACTGCAAGTGGATTGTTGAAAATTTGGGTGGGGTACATTTGCCACCAAGTTTCCATGCTAAAAAAGGCCTTGCTCTTTTTCGTTGTCTGTCAGTATCTATGTTTACATTTATTTGCAGATGTGTGCTATATATTTATTTATTTATGTATATAAAGTTACTTGTTGTCCTTCTCAATACTTTGTAGATAAAGGATGCAAATGAATAATTTCCCAATTAATAATTCAACACGTGTGATGGCGTTGGCTTAACATCACAAACAGAATTTGCTGCTTTGATTTACCATGCTTTTATCAATGTTAAAGACAATGGTTTGAAGTTTTGTCATATTTTCATAGGTGAATGTTCCCTATTTTCATAGGTGAATGTTAATACGGGAATCATAGACTTCTTCCTGGGCACACCTCAAGATTTAATGTGCTTGCAATCTTGATTGCTTCCTGATTCTCTGAAGAATTTATAGACTTAATAGGATATCAAAGGCATTCATTCGCAAGGGATTACATCTGCCGTGATTACTTCTTTACATCAAGCAGTTGGGAAGAGTGGAGCCTTCGACCCAAATGACACAATAGAAAGATTGCATGAAAGTTCTACCTCCATAATCTTTTTAGCGAGAAAGTAGAGACTGTAAAGTCAAGGTCTACACTATTTGTCTTTTGAGACCGTGCTGTATTGAGATTTGTACCGAATGGTGCCTGCCAATAGGCTGTTTGGGTTTCTAGTGACTACCAGTGTAATTCAAAAGTTTAATATAAAGAAGGAAGGAATGTCTCAGAGAAGCATAGTATCCACACAATTACTTCAGCATGAAGTGACACGTGCGTCAAAGGAGGAGCAAAAAATTTCTAGTAGATGGCATCGCTTGCCGTCATTAAGAAGAATCAGAGCAAAAAGTCAATGTCATGCAGGAAGAGTATCACCGATCAAAGTGTTAAAAAAAGAACATTGCCGCAGAGCTGTAAGCGAAATTATGATAAATGTCCTTGAAAGTGATTCCGAAAACGAGTTTTACCCAAGGAAATACGAAACAGATTTTAACTGCAGTTTATCGGAAAGTCATCATAATATGGAAGATCATGACACAGAAAATTGTGTTGAAAGGAGATCCATGAAGACTGGAACCGTTGATGACACATCCAATGGCATCGAATTCCAACGACCATCCAGACAGTCAACTTTCGATGACAAAATCACACCAATAGGAAGACTACTCTTGCCCATTCGACTAGAAGGAGAATCAACAGAAGATGGTAGCTATGGTTTCAATTCTCTTTTCATCTCCCCAGAGACCGCATTGGCGTCAACGGTGAAAGAAATTGAAAGTCGGAGAAGCAAGTGGAAGTTGTCAATAATTAAAAAGTGGCTAGAGCCTGCTGAAAATGCTGTAAATCTTAAGATATTCGGAGGAGACAGAGGCCTAGCCAAAGAGAAGCAAAGGATGCTGCCGTTCAAATTTCTCATCCATCCGTACAGTGCATTCAGGTATGATCCATTTACCTCTTTTATACACGTTTTTTTTATAAGAAAAAAGTTTATAAGAAAATGAGGCTCAAATCGTCAAAATCTTAAGAAAATCGTAAGAAAATCACGAGGCTCATTTTCCAAAATTAAGTGTTTTTATAGGCCAAACATCGGTAGTTCGTCGTTATTGCATTCAAAATGTTAAAGATGGAATTCAAATTCATGTATACAATATTTATAATGAAATTTTAAACCACTGTAGCCAGCTTATTTCAGTAAAAGTTAAGAAAACTTTAAGAAAATCTGAGGCTCAATTTCGGGAAATGTTAAGAAAATTGAGGCTCAGGCAAAATAATGATTTTCTTATAAAAAAGAAACGTGTATGTTCTTAGTCATAAATATTGCTGCATAGACAAACATTGCAAAAATTCTGTCATCCGCGTGTTGTTTGAATTTTAGAAGGTTCCCATATACTTAGTATTGACTACAATGCTGAACGGTGTTTTTTCTATATGAGCATGTAGTTGATCAATGGACGCTTAAGAAATTACTAGTAATGATCCTCTATTTTTATCCATGGTGATTCATGCTAGTGTTAAACAATGTTGGACTTTGAGGTATTCGTGTTATCCTGAGGTTGTTATCAAATTAGGTAGGAAAGAACTTACAAGGTATTTTGTTATTCATATCATGTTGAAAATAGCATCTTCAATGAATCAAGTACCTGCTCGGCATTTGTTGACAAATGTTCATCTTGCTCAAATTGTTGTAAATTATTTGGAAATATGTTATAGTCCCCAGCTGTTTCTAACTTTGTTGTACATGAACAGACATCAATAAATGAGTCTTACACCAGTGGCCCGTGAAAAAGTGTTTGCCTTACCAAAGTTCTCCCGAAGGAAAATACACAATAATCGTTTGTAATTTAGCAAGAATCACTATTTTTCATCATTAAACGTTCGCTTCTTTAATAAGCAAATAAGAATCAAAGAGTGAAGTTGTAGTTTATTTCCTGCAAGTACATAAACCAATCCAGTTGCTGTTGGTAAATCATCAAAAACGACACCCAGCATGCGGAGTATGACTTGAAATAATATAGCTGTCTTTGCTTTTATTGTCCTTTAGTATCTAACTACCTTGAAAGCCTTTTGGAAATGTATATAGAATACGTAGAACAATTCCGAACCATTGTATTGCATGCGTCTTGATTGAAGGTGACCCCTTTCAATTTGGCTTACGTTGTCTGTATCATAATTGTACCATGTCATGCATTGCATTATACTCTTTTGGTAACTAGGGTTTCTAAGGTGAATCCGAAATCAGTCCCAATTAGCGGAGTCCCAGTAAAGCGCAACTCTCGATAACTGGAAATTTTGAATAAAACATAGTTGTAGTCCCATTTATGCGGAGGACCATGTATACTCAAATTTCACCCTCTAGCTTCATAATTGTATTCCCATTGTACCATGCCCATTTATAACTTTCATGTAGTCATCTCTCGGCCAAAAATATTTTATTCAAAGTAATAGTTATGTAACATTTTGGTTCATTCCCAGTTAAGTAAAGCAAACTTCCTTTTAGGACCCTAATACTTGGCCCCACTTAGCGTTAGTGCCAATTATCTGGGTTCCCAGTTCAGTGGATGAATATGAAGATGATTTAGAGTTTTCAAGAGGGAATGGAAAAATGGTCCCACTTAGCGAGCGTCCCAATTTGCCATGGTCCCAGTTGCTGAGGATATACTGTATTTTTGAGATGACAAAGGATTGTGCCACCTGCAGCTGTTAGGTTGATAAAAGCCTTTGAGCGAATTGCAGGCTCCTAGAATGCCCGCTGGCGATGACATTATCTGGCAATATTTTCAATCACATTGGCCTGTTAGCCATTGCTCGATGCGGGCCTGTGCAGCAATTCAAATCAGTGATACCTGCCTATAACGGTCACCCAAGGGATTGACCACTTTTAGCCATTATAGAAGGCGACCGTTCTGTATAGTTTAGGTATGAAAATGGGTATTACTTTTTTTATGTCATTTTAGTATCTGATAAGTAGCAGAATGTGTACAAAATAGGAATGAGGATTATAAGAATGCTTTTCAAGTCAAGCTTTAAAGCAACAAAGATGAAAAATAGCTAGATATACTTCTCTGCCTCGCAACAAGTGGTGGAACATAGACACGCAGGACCCTTAGAAATAAAGTAAGAGGGAAGCCTGATGGGCGGACGCAGGCTAATGCTATTGCAGCTTGAGTAACAGTCAGAATCTTCAATTTGACGTTGACGAGAGAACTGTACGGTCGACGACCAGTATCACGGCAAAAGTTTTAAAACATCGTGGCAAAAGTCAATTTTGCACCTGAAAGTAATAAGATCCCTGAGCCCACGTTCTCTCGGTCAGCTACACGAGATATCAAAGATGACGGAAGGGAGCGAGTTCGTGCAAGTAGATATTTTTCATGTTGCATAATTTAGGCCTAAAGCAAAACATTTTGAAAGGCTTAATTTCTTATATTGAAATTGGCAGTGTCACTCTAGTGCGCATGTTGGTAGAATACCGTAAAATCCCGAATATAAGCCCCCCTATAAACTGGCCCGAACATCATTCCGAGTATAGGCTCCCCTGAATATACGCCCAAGGCTTAATTTGGGATTCTGTGTTCTCAGTGAGGATTCAATGTAAAACATTGTTTCCTGAGCAATCATAAATAAAAAGACTGTTTTCTTGTGCTCTGCATGCAAGTAGATATTTTTCTTCCTTGGTTCAGGCAGAATGGCAAATCATTGATAAAGATTAGGAACAGCATTGGACCAAGGTAGGAGCCTTGGGGGACAACACAGCTTATATGTCTGATGCTAGAAAAGCTCGAGATAACTTTGCAGAATTGTTTTTTCCGTGCAAGTAGGAAGTAAACCAGTTGAGCTCTAGTCCTATAATTCCATATTTCTCAAGGCCTTTTTTAGGCCAATTAATACCAAGCCAGTGTACTTGCCCTTATCAATATTTAAATAAAAGTCTTTTGTACAGGCCCAAAGACTGGTAATGACTGAATGTAAAGACCGAAAACCAGACTGATGCTTGTATACGAGTCTATTTCTATCTAAATAATCATACAGTTAATTATAAACTATGTTTTCGAACAGAGATTGGTCTATAGTTAGTGAAATCATCTCTCGTCCCATTCTTATAGATTGGAGTAACACGTGCTACCTTCCAATCAGTGAGAAATTTCCTTGCAGCAATGATAAATTAAAAAGGTCGAATTATGAAATTATGACCCAGATAATAATGGCAAAGCAACCTTTATAAAACCACTTGCAACCCCATCACAACCGGATCCATGAGTGGTCTTCATTTTCTTCACAACGTTAATTACATTAGTCTCTGAGACGACTTTGAAGGAGAAAATTTTTTCAGGGTCACCCAGTTTATCGGATAGTAGTGGGTTAGGTTTTTCTGAACTACTTTCGATCAGTTTATTTCCAATGGTACAGAAAAATTCATCCATTGAAGATGCAATCTTTTTATCTTTAACTAGCTCACCTTCAACGTTGAGTGATGGAATAAACGTGGTAACGTATTCTTTGAATGGCACCCGTAGGACTGCATTTTACACTCGAGTGGAAATTGCTCGTGACTGAACCACATGCACAGTAGTATCAAAGTGCCGCTGACACAGACTATTTTTCATATCGAACATATTGCTGTTGTTCAATGACATTGTTCTGGAGACTCTACAAGTCCTTTTTGCTGGTGATGCGCATAGCACTGCGTAAGTAGTTTGCAGTGCATTAACTTGGTAAATTCTCTTTGGAGGTGTGGTGGTTTTTGATTTTTGACATCCTCTTCACTAATACGCTTTGCTAACAAGCCCTTTTATTAGCCTAAGAATCTCTGGAACAGCAAACTTGCCTTTGGCCACGATCATAACACTGGCTAACCAAATCGATAGAATCTTGATACGACAAGTAAAAACAACTAATAAATGACCACCATTTTTTAGCCTTCTTTCCCAAGAATTTGGCGTTTAAGTATGAATAATATAATGAAAAAGCAAAGCATGAGGGTGGAAATTTGACTGTAATAGTCCATGTCGTTTCATTTTACTGCTAGATACCTGTTTGGACCCCGCATCTCTAAGCTTTATTTGTCCAATGACATTCTGATTGCATCAGTAGGTATTAACATTGGTGAAAAAGTGAGATTGCTCATTCCTTATGCAATCAGGCGTTCAGTTATTTGCTAATTTGCAAAACATGTTAGATTGCTACACCAGGCTCTGTTTCAAAACCTTTTAGCATTTGGTCTCAAAATAAAAGTTTGTTGTTTCACTTTCCTTGGTATCATAGGTTGTATCACATACTTTCAGAGTCATGAGGAAGTACTTTTGTAGAGTGTTGCAGTACCTGGGTGATAGTTACACTTCTGTGCCTGGAAGCTAACCTTACTCTTAGGCCTATGGCCTAGAATACTTGACAAGAGTCCTGGGACACTTTGTATATTTTTAGTCTGGACAGAGCATTCACCCCCCTCTTCCCCCTAAACAATGTTGGTTAAGAGGAGAAATACATGCGGTAACGGAAAAATTTTTCGTGTACAATAACGGCAAGTGTCTTAGGAACAGACCAACATTGTATTAGGGGGAAGGGGGGTGCGTAGAAAGCGTAGTGATTGAAATACTGAGAAGGCTATAGTTTTTCATAATGTTTTGAAAATGTCCCAGGGACTTTTAGCGAGTATTGTAAGCCTAATGTAGACTGGCAATATAAACGACCCCTTGATGTTATATCTTGTAATCCAAACTGAAGAAGACTAACATAGATCTTTAAACACAGAGTACTTAATAATAATCACACAGTACATGACATTTGACATACATTTGACAGATACAACACTTTGCCCGGAAGGGGTGTTTACCAAGATTGGCACAGAAAACATGACAGCTAAAGGAACACGCAATTCGACACAAAATATACTAGTTAATATGCAACCACTTCGTTTCACTACCCCTCCCTTTGAAACTAAGTATACAACGTTGAAGAATTCTTTGAGTCCTATCAAGATGAAATAAAAATGCCCAAAGAACGCTAAAGTCCGAAGACAATAAGCGAATGAAAGCAAAAACATCGAGGAGTGTTTCCAGTTAAGTAATATCTTTGTAAATAAAATTTAATCATAATGAAGGCTCCGTTGCTCTTCCGCTGCAACCATCCATGGCCAGCCAACTCTGTACCACTATATTTAATAACTAAATATCTTGTTGGAACTTCGAACTAGCGTTGTGTTTAGGTCAGGAGGAACATAGAAGCAGTTGTCGAGTCATGCACCTGAACACATGAACAAAACTTCAAGTCAATTGGTTATCACATTGCAATCATCTTTGTAAAAATACAAATCCAAAATGCAAAAGTTGAAGAGCTACTTTACGGACAAAAGATTCCTCTCTATTCCTTAGGAATTCTGTAACCATCTCCCTCGTTCGCTGTATGCTGTCTCCACCGTTGGTGAATAAAACTGATTTAAGAAAGCTTTTTCTTTTGGATGGAAAACAGTGCTTGTACACAATTGGCATTTTGTTGCAAAGAATGCTATTAATCACAATAATTCATCATTCCTTAGCAGTCTAGGGTGCAACTTGCGAGTTATCATGGATTCTTTTGCAAATTTTTACACAGTTGAAGTTAGACATTTAATACTTGGGTAATTTGACGACATTCTATTTAGTTGTGCAAATTTTCTGTCCAACAGTTCTGTCCAGCAGATTTACCCATCAGTTTAGTTTAGTCCAAAACCAATTCAAAGAGAATTGATAAGAATGGGGAAAACTTGCTGAAATCAAAGGCAGATCCATGAAAAATTGAGCAAAGGTGAAGAAATGGCATCTATGTTGAAGCTCTAGATAAAAAGTTCATTGTTGTTGGATAAGCAAAAGCGCCAATTTCTATCGTTCCATCCAACAGATCACAAATGTTGTAGATTATCTCGACATAGAAAGCACCAATGAGCAAGCTATTTTGTTTTCATGGCAGCTTGATGTAGCTATTTCTTGAAATGGATGGCTTTTGTTAGTTCACAGATATCTCGTAACTTATATTTTTCTTCAATGTAACGATTTCTGTCCAACAGAGATAGGGGTTTTGAGACAGGACCACCATCTTCGATCATTTAATGATTCTCATTCACCTCTCTAGTAAGCCCCACTTTTCCCCTTTTTCACGCAAAATTTTCCAATAGGCCCCCCTCTTTATTAAGCCCCCTCTCTCATTGAAGTGAATGACTGAATGGGCTCTTTTGGCATTATGAACACTGCCAGATGATATCAAAAGGATAAAGAAGGCCCATGTACAGGATTACTTGTGCATAAAGAACTGCCTACAGAATACTGATCCTTTTGAAGGAATCCAACAGGAAGATGTTTCGTTTGTAAGATATTGCAGGATTACCAACTGACCCTGTTTATTGGTGTGATGCTAACACTATAGTTGACTAATGTGAATAGAGTTTCGAAGTTGCTAGCACCGATTTTTCAATGAAAGTAATGCAGAGAGAATGCAAAACACCATTTGTATAACATTCTTATTTTGAGTTAAAAATAAGCCCCCTTGTCTGCTAAACCTCCTTCTCTATCAAGTCCCTTTCTAAAAATAGATAAGCCCCCCGAGCTTAGTAGAGCTTTTACGGTACTCAAGTTTTTGCATCCAGGTTGACAATCATTGTAACAGAAATCATATATTTTCCAGGGATTGTGATCGATGACATTGACATAATCAGGATAAGACATTTCATATAACTGAAAGAGACATCTTTAAGCCAATGCCTTTTCTAGTTGAATTAAAATTTGAAATCGAGAATAATGCCTGAGCATTTATGCAAGGGTTGAAATACAGTCACAATAGGACTTGAAATGATATTCCAGTTCTCATTAGAGCTGCCATCGCTGGACCAATTTAAAACTCAAAAAGCACTTGATGAGTAATGAAATGAAGTAAGCCCCCTTTAAAACGACTGCATGGAAGATCAAAATTTTCATATTTGATTTTCACGATAATTAATTGTTTGTGTTTAAGTATTGCTGAAGAGACATTGTTGTAGATTGATCATTTTCCTTACTTTTTTGCATTCCCCATTTTTTTGTAAACAATTCAATCACTTGCAAAATGTGATTATGTTTAAAGCTGCTGCAAATGGATTGTCAGCTAAGCTGAAATGGAAGTATCCTTAACAATATGCTTAATTTTGCATTTCCAGTCTGAGTTGGCTTGTTTTTATATGCGTTATCAAAAGTAATGGACTAAGTAGAGATTTTTGGAGCACCCTACTGCTGTTTCTTTCAAGTCAGAGCACTAAGTAGTTCTCTGCTGCCGCGCTGTAGGTCTGTAAGGCAATTGTTAATAAGAGAGAGCACCGTAATATCATAAGGGGTTATTCAGTGGAACAATATTATTGAAATGATCAAAAAATTTTGTTTTCAAAGGATTGAGTTTTGGATGTTTTTCAAGAAGGAATTCGAAGTCTATTTTTGGGAACGGATACTTCTTACCTTGAACGTCATTGACGTCTTACCACAAACAATGCTTCTTTGCCTTCCTTTGACTTAGCATTTCCTACT
The DNA here is from genome assembly GCA_018155075.1 of Cassiopea andromeda. Taxonomy (NCBI): domain Eukaryota; kingdom Metazoa; phylum Cnidaria; class Scyphozoa; order Rhizostomeae; family Cassiopeidae; genus Cassiopea; species Cassiopea andromeda. The sequence goes on from WIPJ01000175.1 coordinate 374,047, forward strand.
TTTTGGAGATTAACGTTTTTGTATGAAAGGATGTCAGCAGCGCTAATTTCACTGTCGGCTTACGAAGTTTATAGGCATTTTACGTGGTTGAAAAGCCAGCGGTGATCTGATACCATGATCTCAAAAAGAATTTTCACCCACGAAATTAGGAATGAAGGATCTTGATCCAAAGCCAGGTCAAAAAATTTCGCACAGGATTTGTTTTGCAAACTCAGCTGGAATAAAAAGCAACGATAAGAATCTTCTTGCTATATGATTCGTTAAATATTTATTGCTTACTTACAATAAATTTATTTAAAGACTAGAATATTGTTTCAATTAACTTTGCTAGGTTAAAACGCTCTTATCATAAAGAGCAGCTCAATAGCAGTAAGCGAAATGTAGCAATCACGATTTTCCCCTTCGTCCTTGTTTTGCTGACAGCAATTTAGCTCATTCTTATGATCTTAAATTGCTTTACTGCCAGAATGTAAAGACCTAATTCATGATTGTGGGCTGAGTTTTCCAAGTATAGCTTTTTCTAGATTTTGTTAAATATTTACTGCATTTCTTAGTTACTTCACAATTCCCTTTCTTTGTTTTGTTGTCTGTCCTTTATTTTATTCAGACTGGACGAATCGTGTTGCCGTTCAGTAAACTCGTTTAGCTGATCCGTTGGTTTTATTTTCATTTGGTTGTTAACATGTAACAAATATTTCCGTCTTTGTTTTTCTTACCTTCGCTCGCTATTTTTCATTGCAGAAATTTCTGGGACTTAGTTGTCCTGTTGCTTCTCATTTGTAATATGATCATTTTGCCGGTGACAATTACGTTCCTCAGGGAAGATCTCAGTCCAATTATGGTCTTGTTCAACGTTGTGTCCGATATCTGCTTCATGATTGACATCTGTCTCAACTTCAGGACAGGGTACATGGCACCAGGAGGAGGCTCACACATAGTATTAAGCCCTAAGTTAATCGCCAAGAGGTATGTTTTGTGGCTTTGAAGAATGTCAAGTTTTTTGTCAGTTAATCGATAAATTGCAAAGTTTTCTAGCTTGTTATTTAGTGTTTGCGAGCTATACTTCTTTGCAGCTGTAATTGATCTTAAATTCTTGACCTTTTTAGAGGCAGCTTAGTAGGGATGGTGCGCATTTGGAACTGTAAATATGAACAACTATTGAGGCATTGTATGTATGTTGTTTTGCAGCCATGGAAGTCTTGATGAACAGCTCAATTTTTTCTACGGGTATACAACACTTTGATCAGAGTCAATCAATACCTGGGGACTACTCCGAGACTGATCTTATTCTTTACAGTGTATAAAATTCTCTGTGCCAAGCACAGTTCATTTGGAATCTGCTGAGCTGCCATTTGATCATGGTGGACATTGTTGTAAATTCTGCATAGGGCATTTTAATGTCAATGAAAAATTTTACTCAGCTCTTTTTGGTATAGACAGACGTATTTAGAGAGATAGACGAATTTGTATGATAAAATAGCATTCTTTTTAATGCAGACGGACTTTTTTTGTTGAGATACTTCATTTCGCTAATTTTTTCTTCTCTTGCAGATATATGCGTACCTGGTTTTGGCTAGATTTTATTAGTTCAATTCCATTTGACTATATTCTCAGCTCTGCAACTGGTGATAGTGATGGTATTGCTGTCAAAGGCGCCTCAAGGGCACTGAAATTTCTGCGATTGGCCAAATTGCTTAGTTTGTTAAAACTTCTGAGAATTTCAAGAATATTACGATACATTAAACAGTGTGAAGAGGTGACTGAATTTTGAGTATTTTGTCTGTGCTAAGAGACTGCCTGCGTATATGATCATCTATAGTTCTAAGTTGATTTCAATTTGCGTTAACAGTTGCTTTGAACGAGGAAAAAATTGATGTGTTTGCTTGAGCTTATTTAGGAGACAAGCATTCCAAGACTTTTGTCTTACCATGTAGAATTTTTATCTATAAAAGAAAATCCCTCCGGTAGCTTTGAAGGGGCATTTGCAGCAAGACCTTTTGAAAGACATCTACGTTAGGTTGTACTGCTCCTGTCCTAGCTGCTTGTATTACTTTTAAGGAGACTACTCTAAATTTTTTCCAAATATCCTTCTGATTTTTTGGATGAGGTATTGCTTTCGTGCTAGCTATTGTAAATTGTATTAACTAACTTCATCCTTCTTGATTTGTCATTAATACAACCTTGTAAAGAATTTGTAATCGCCTTACGACAAGCAAGATTTCTACGTCTGAAAATTTCTCATGATTTGTGTAGAGATTGAAAAATCAATGCATAGATAATCTGAAATGTATGCCAAAACCAGAAGATCAATGGAATGCTGCCATTTTTAAACATGCCTTACTCCAACTAAAGAATATCGACTACGTGATTGATTATGGGCTTATTTTATGGTATCGAAAGTCACGTTTTTCAAAACTGATATGATTTATATAAAAGACTTTACTTGAGCAATGCAACAAGCCAATCATTAGAAGATTAAGAAATCTTGAATGAAATTTGAGACACATCTTCATACTTCTCTGCTTAATTTTCAACTAGTATTTGCAATCCTGTTTGTCACCAACGATTGAAGACATCTTTTCGTGTTGTTACAGTGTTAGTCTGCCGAAATATAGACAGGGGTGATTTCTAGGGGCTCAGGGGGTGGAGCCCCCTTGTTAAAGTTTCTGCTCATTTTGGGGGGCTCAGCCCCCCTAGAATTCTTGCATTGGCTTGTCTTTTCAGAGTTTATTGGCCTTGCTTCCAAAGTATTATGATCAATTGTACACTACTATATGATTATTGACGCATCTCTTATTGTCGATTATACTATATCAGTATTATACTAAATTATCATGTTGCCATCTTTGAAAATATGGGCGTGGTTGTAGCTGGGCCACACCCAAATTATGGGCGTGGTTGTGCCTAGAGCCCCCCCTCTTGTTAAGACTTTTAGAATGTATGACAACATAGGACAGAGATTTCCTTTCATATCAACCTCGCTTTTACTCAGCATTATTTACACCAATCTGTATCAACTATTTCTGTTGCCTTTTGTATCATTTCACTGCAAACTGATTTCTATCTTCAATCAAAAATTCCTTAATACTCTTAATATAAAGAGAATTGTTAAGAGTTGCACGAAATTTTATATTGAAGTTCTTTTACCGACTTATTTTGTAGTAAAATTTGTAGTTCAGAGGTCCAGCTCTACGGTCGAGCAGTAGGGAATTTGAGTAACAACCCCAGAATCCAATATTGTTTGCATGAATGCATGTCACGCAACTTCTCAATCTGTAACTACTCAACAGTACATGGTACCTTTCCCCAATACGGTATTTCAACCCAAATATACATTGATGGATATTTTATGGCAGGTGATTAAAGCTGTTTGCTACTAATTTTAGATATTTCACATGACAACATCATTCATGCGATACATCAAACTGATTGCCATGATGTTGCTTGTTGCCCATTGGAATGGTTGCCTTGGATTCTTGATACCGATGCTTCAAGATTTCCCTGATGATTGCTGGGTTATCATCAATAATTTAAAAGTAAGTGTATCTAAATCATGTTATTTTGCCACTGCATTAGAAGGTTGCCACTTCGTTAGGGTAGGAAAACTTTTATTCCTTCTTAGTAGGTCTTGACTGTAAAGGACGTTCTTTTTGCTCATTTAAAGCTTCTTTTGATTGTTAACTACAAAAGGTATCGGCTTAATTTGTAAGTTGTAGATAATTTGTAGGTAAATATAAAGCCTGATAGTTTGATGTTGAAATTTTCGTTTTAACGAGTTCAAAGTCAGAGTATATGTGCAAGAAGATGATCTTCCAAGATTTAGTACCTCAATACTGTATTCCTCTGCATAGTTTCCTAACTCCATTGCAATATAATCAAATGATATTTTCCCGTTGATGAGGATGCAACTTGGACTGTGCAATACTCCTGGGCCCTTTTCAAAGCCATGTCTCATATGCTTTGCATTGGCTATGGACGATACCCTCCAGCGAACCTTTCAGAAGCCTACATTACAATATTTAGCATGATAACAGGTGCAACATTCTATGCACTTTTCATCGCACATTCGATGGCATACATTCAACATGTCGACTCGGCAAGAAGGCTGTATGCTGAAAAGGTACTCTCTTTGTTTTTTCTATGGTTTTCTGTGTTATTACAACCACAAGGAAACAATATTTTTCTCATTTTTAGCAACATGGGCCATTTATTTCTCCTTTCTAGTGCTCTTACAGAGACTATTGATTTTATTGTGAATTGTTTTATCTAATGTTTGGTTATGATAGATTATGTTTGATTATGATAGATTATGTTTGACTATGATAGATTTTGTTTGATTATGATAGATTATGTTTGATTATGATAGATTTTGTTTGATTATGATCGATCATGTTTGATCATGATAGCTTTTAGTTGACTTTGTTAGATTATGTTTGATTATGATAGCTTATGTTTGATTATGATAGAATATGTTTGATTATAATAGATTATGTTTGATCGTGGTAGACTACCTGGCTATTATGAAGTTGGCAGTTCAAGATAGACTTATTAAATATTATCTGTTTTGCAAATTATTAAAGTATAAAATGTATCTACACCTTGGAGCCTCTCCAAGTGTGGTCCCTGTACGTTGGTCTCATATAGTTCAGCTCATACGTTTGTTATAGCATAATTAGCATATATAGGTTAGCAACACAGTTCAGCATTTATGAAAAATTTAATGTCACGCTCAGAATATTTAATTTTTAATATTAATATATTAATATCAATATTTAATCTGAAAAATTTCCTTCCTCTTCAATACACATATTTCAACCTGAGAAATAAGTTTATGAAGTAGCATGTCAGATCATTGTTTATACATGCTCCCTATGGAGGATGTTTGCATCTCAATCTCAAATATAAACTAGAAATGCATTCTGGAAATATTAGCAGCTATATTCCCCAAGGTCTGTTCTTGCTGTCATTTAAGAGGATGTGGAATATTCCTTTCTTTGGATATTTGTAAAGTTGAATATGGATTTGTGCATAATTCACTCTAAGGAATTTAAGATAAAAGCAGCAGCAACGCTGAATCATTCATCTTTGGATTTCAGTTCAAACAAATAGAAGAGTACATAACTTACAGAGGATTGCCAGACAACGTCAAAGAGAGGCTATCAAATTATTACGAGCACCGATATCAAGGCAGGATGTTTGACGAGGAGCAAATTTTATGTGAAATATCAAAACCCTTAAAAGAGGTAAAACTACTTATATATGTAACACCATACGAGAAGCGAACGTAGCTATGCAAGCATGGCTTTTTGAAATTTTTACAGTTTTTGCAACTTGACTTGAGAATAGACTTACTTTTCTTGGATAAATATAGCTACAGTGGAACCCTATTTATACTTTCACTAACGGGCCGCTAAAAATTGGTCTTATTAATGAGAAAGATCAAATTTGGAAGTTAGTTGGGTATAAGTTAATAATTTGGCTCAAAGTACCTGCTTCTCTTAATAGACATCTGGAAATGTAGATATGAGTCCAGAAACATCTTGAATCACCATTCCACCACTGATACTAGCAAGTAAAGAACAAGGAACAGGGATCATACTTGATTTTCAAAAATTCAGGGCGCAAAGCAGATGTAGGGATTGTTGAAAAAGCTGTAACTGTAGATGTTGGATACGGGATAGAAGTCCTTTGCGCTGACACATGTACTTGGAACGAGAAACATTTAAAGCTTCTGAAAAGCATACTGGTTACTTGCAAATATCTCTCTTGAAGGCGCACCCACAAACAGAAGAAAGTCTTATATAAAACGAATTGAACAAGCGAGCAAGAAGCAAGCGAGATTATTTTGATTTTAGTAACGTTTTGCCAAATACGAATGACCTTAGTATCGGAGTGAATGCTCTCAGGTGCCAGATAAGCGCCCCCCGCTTATTGATTTTTCGATTTTTTCCAACCCCCGACCTTATTAGGACCCCCCCTCCGTTTATTAACTTTAAGGAAATCAACTCTCTTTCCAGACCCCTCATTTCATTTTCTTTCTCTTGTAGTACAATTTAGGCCCAATTTTCATGGCAAAATAGCGTACAGCTCTATGTATTTTAGCGCTATGCAGTATGAAAACCTGTTTCTGTTCTTTCCGTCCTTCTATAGTCATTTAAAGCCTTCTCTCAAGTTCCAACCCCCCCGTTCATTAAATGTCGGAATTTTTTCCAAGCCCCTGTCTATTAGGACCCCCGTTTATTTGGCACTTAAGAGTGCACAAAGAGTCCTGCCATTCGGGATCATCAAATATGGCCGTTGGTCGTATTAGCGGGAGACCGCGTTATCGGGGTTTTCTGTACAAGACCATGTATCACCGTTTTCTGAGCCAAATGTAAGTGGCCCTAATAGAGAGATGCCCGTTTAAATGAAGTAGCCGTAGGGCGCATTTCCTCTGTGCAAGCTATGTCCAACTGTCTTTAGGAAAAATAGCTACGGTTGAAGGGATACCCTCCCTAGGAATCATTGCTTTTTTGGCTGCAATGTTTCTACCTTGTGCTTACTTTGCATCTCATCATTGCTTGTTATAATTTAAAAACTGATTCTTGCAACCTAGAAGTTTGTCATTTCGTTTCTATATCTAGTTGTTGTCATCACTCATTCCTGTTTTCAAATTGGTAAGCCCATTACCAATTCCTGTCTATGTTGACACTACGCAAGCACGCCCAGGTTCAACTAAGGTTAAATCCAACCCAGATTCACCCTAGGCTGGATTTTGTCGTGTGAACATAGCCTAGGCTCAACCTGGATTAATTCTGGCCGATCTTCAGAGGTGGGTTCAACCTAGGTTAGTGCCTTGTGAGCAGAAAAATGAGTTGAATCTAGGTTAGCTTTTATTACAACACATGCATAGGTAAGCCGGAAAGCTCTTATTATCCATATAAATGCGTGGCAATGGATTTTAAAATGAATATTTTGCTACAAAAATCGATTATTATTCTATTCTTCTTCTTATAGTGTCATGGCATTTAATACCGTAGACGGATCATGGCGGTTCTCTTTCTCTCCATCTTTTCCTATCTCTTGCAACATCATGGCTAACTGTTTTCCATTTTAAACTCTAAATCTCTCCATTGTCCAATCTAACATCTTCAATCTCTGTCTTCCTCTTGCCCTTTTCCCTGTCCTTTCAGCTTCCAAGATATTTTTCTCTATCCCTTCTTCTCTTCTCAACTCATGCACAACAAATCTCCACTGTCTCCTTCTGATAATGGTTAAAAGTTGTCTTTCTGACCCTACTTTTTCCAACACTACTTCATTAGTCAGTTTTTCTGTCCATGATATCCTCATTATCTTTCTCCAGAACCACATTTCTGTCGCCTTAAGCTTTTGCTCCATATTCTTATTATTGTCCACGATTCACATCCATACAATAGCACAGACCAGATATAGCACTTCAACAAACGCTTTCTAACTCTCAATCCTAAGCTCCTTGCGCATAATAAATTTTTCATATCCATAAATGCTTGCTTAGCTTGTCCAATTCTGCATCTAATATCCATATCTGATCTCCCATCCGATGTTATCCAACTTCCTAAATACTTGAAATGATCTATTTGCTTTATTTACACACTGTTCACTGCCACACTACATACCGGAGCCTGTGCCTTTTTGCTAGCAACCAAAACATAAGTTTTGTCACAGTTTATCCTTAAACCAAGTCTCTCACTTTCCTTTGCAACAACTTTCAACAACCTTTGTAGCTTCTCCTCACTATCTGCAAACAATGCTGTGTCATCTGCGTATCGAAAATTATTATAGTTTGCTCCTTCCAGATCAACACCATCACACATTCTTATTGTCTTTAGAGCTTCTTCACTGTACAGATTAAACAAATCTGGTGATAGGATACATCCTTGTCGAACACCCTTTTGTATATATACCCATTCACCAAGCTCTCCCTTTATTCTTATTGCAGCTTTCTGGCCATAATACATATTTCTTATCAGTCTAAGATCTTCTCCATCTATATCCAACTCTTGTATCAATTCCAGAAGCTTGTCATATTTCACACAATCGAATGCCTTAACATAATCTATGAAACAAATATACAAATCCTTTTGTTTTTCAATACATTTTTCCATGATTGTTCTCCAGCAAAGAGTGGCATTTCTCGTTCCCTTTCCAGGCTTGTATCCAAACTGTTCATCCGATAACTTTTCTTTACAGATACTCTTATTCCTATTTAGCACTACACGTAAGATTATCTTTGTTACATGGCTCATAAGACTAATTGTCCTGTGTTCTTTACAATCTATTGTTCCTGGCTTCTTTGGCAGAGCAATGAATATTGATTCTATCATTTCATCAGGTACATTTTCAGATTCGTACACAAAATTATCTCATCATTTCCCACTGCTTTGTTTTTGTTCATTGTGTCATTGCATTTCTTATTTCATCTCTTGTTATTGGATTCCCAGTCATCTGCTTTTTAATTACTAGCCTATCTATTCTGTCAGTATCTAAATATAGACTATTAATGTACTCTGTCCATCTCTTCTTAATTTGGTCCTGTTCCATCAACACATTGCCATCTTCATCTTTTATGCAACTAGATATATGCCATTTTTTCTTATTAACTACAGCTTTCACTTTTTCATGCATTGTTTGAACGTTTTTATTTTCTAATTCTTCGATCTCTTCACATTTTCGGTTTAGATACTCTTCCTTTGCTGCCCTACACATATTTCGAATCCTCATATTTATCCTTCTGTACTCATCCGTGTCTTTCTTCACTCTGCGTCTAAGTTCCATGTGGTCCAAAATCTCTGGTGTCATCCACTTCTCCTTAGCTGTCACTCCACAATTAGGAACGCACTCTTGAGCACTATTCACCAAGACTTTCTGTAAAGTTTTCCACTTTTCAGTATCATCTCCACATTGTTTGTAACGCTCTCCCACTTTCTGACAGAACTTGGTCCTCACATTTGTATCCTCTAATTGTACATCCCATTTCATCTTACGCTTCATTTTACTTCCCTTCAACTTTTTCAGATTTATACGTAATTTACCCATCAACAGAATATGATCAATGTCACAGTCTGCACCCGGATATGTCCTTACTCCTGCAATAGCATTTCGAAAGCATTCGTTAATCATAATATAGTCTATTTGATTTCTACAATTGTCTCCAGGGCTCTTCCAAGTATACAAGTTCTTCATGTGATGTTCAAACCACGTGTTCATAATTAAAAATCTGTTCGCTGTGCACCATTCTACTAACCTACTACCTCTTTCATTTCTCTGACCTAGGCCAAAGGGACCAACTACTCTACCATCCCTCTCTCCGTCTACTTTTGCATTTAAATCACCCAAAACTATTCTAACGTCTTGTGATCTACACTGTTTCATTGCTCTATCGAGTTGATCATAAAATTTGTCTACTTCATCATCAGTGTTATCAGCTGTAGGTGCATAGCATTGGATTAAACAAATATCAAATGCTTCATTCAGCCTTCCATTCAGTCTCACCACCATAACTCTTTCTGAAATACACCAGAATCCACTCACACATTTTGCAGTTTCCTCATCTAAAAATATTCCAACGCCATGCTTGTGTTCTGTCCCTCCTGAGTATATAAATGTAGTTCCTTCAGATGCTAATTTTGCAGATTGTGTCCATCTTACTTCACAAACCCCCAATATATTAATCTTCATTCTTTTCATTTCCATCACTATGTTATCCATCTTTCCACTTTGGTATATAGTTCTAGCATTCCATGTCGCAATCCTCTTATTTAAGTTATTAGTTCTGCATACAGTCGCAGGATCACGGTCGGGTATCACCTGTAGCACATGATGGTCCCTACCGAACGAGACCCCACCTTTAGGATCTTTCACGTTGTTGTCTATTTTACTGTTCACAAAAATTACCATGATTATACGAGGCAGAATACGACAGTGGTTTGCCTTTGCCTTCTGTCGGGTGAGTTTACAGAAATTACCACCTCTCTTCTCAGAGAGTCTTCTACCTGCAAACAGCCATTGCTCTCTGAGGCCGTAGCTCATCTGCCTTCACCACCAGTTTCCTGCTGGACCCGCCATTGGCCATCGCTCGTAACCCTGAGCAAGGGACCCTTCCAGGTACTACCAGCTGGGTCAGCTAGGCCTGGGGCTCGCAGAAGGGAAGGGTCGACCACACCCTTGAAACTACATCATAGGTCCTGCTACCCTGATTATTCTATTAATCTCGCAAAATATTCGATTTGTGATTTTTAATATCCATACTATAGTAAGATGCGCTCGCGTCGAAAAGTTAACCCAGGTTCGCTCTTGGTTCATGTTCACATGAATTTTCAAAAAGCTGCCATGTGAACAAACACTGGTTGAGCCTGGGTTATAGCTAATCTAGGTTGAACATGGGTCACTTTGGTTTGTATGAAAAGGGCTATAGTTTTCCCTAATTTTAGTTAGAGATTAATTGAAGTTTTGTGCTCCCTTTGTCTTTAAGCTCTTGCTATGCACCCCTGTTTGCTACCATTGGCGGAATGTTCTTCATCCTACCCCAGTTGCCCCCATTTGGATACTTTCGAGACGGTTCATTAGCCTAACTATAAATCTATATGGCAAGGTGGAAATATATGCATGCTTTGTTTACTTCTCTCTCTCGCCGTCGATATTGTTTCCTTAGTTTGTTTATTGCTTTTCAAAGAATTTCGTGTCAGTAAATGGCGTGAACATTACATTTTCACCAGCAATCTCCTACCCAGACGACGACTTGAGTCTCGTTACGGTTTTTATGATGATTCCTTTGCTAGTTTCTATTCTCATTTGTTATGCATTTTCCTCATTGTTCTCGATTTTCATTCATATCACTGCATTTCAGTATTATTTCAGGCTTTTCAGTTATTTTCTATTGTAGAACATGTATTTTCTTATTTGCAAGCAGTTATGGAACTTAGTGGCTTTTTTCTAAGCTTTGATGGCCCGCGTTGAACAACTCCTTTGGCACTGAAACTTTAGCTTTATTTATAGTGTTCAAAGCATTTCAATGATTAAATTTCAAGTTTGGAGTTCACGCGTGATTAATGAGTGGCATTATTATTTTAAAAGTTGTTTATTATCTTTTTTATACTTAACTCCTCTCTTTCTTGCGATTTTTCGTTAAGTAAGAAGACTGCTAACTCTTTCTCGGTCATTGTTGCTTGTTCCCAATGAATTTATTCGATTCCGTGTCCTACAATGTATATTGTATTTAGAAAGCTTCATACCTTTAGTAACTTTTGAAGAACCATTATTATTAGCTCACAAGCAATATATAAAAAATTCTCAAACTTTCCTTGGTCCTCGGCAACCTCCTCGGTGAGAAATTATCAATTTTCAAGCAATTCTCATAAGATCGAAAATTCTCACTAACGTGGTTTCCGAAGGGCAACGAAAATTTTAAGGGTTTATTGTATTACTTGTACGTTGATAATTGTGGTTGTTGCAGCACTCACTTTTGGTACGAAACTACCTAAATGCAATTTGCTATCCTTTTCATTTTTATAGGAAATTGTCAGCCACAATTGTAGAGACCTGGTAGATGCAGTTCCTTTTTTCAAAAATGGCAGTGCTTTGTTCGTTAGGAAGGTGTTGACATTACTCCGTTTTGAGGTTTACTTACCTGGAGACTACATCATTAGAGAAGGTGCATTTGGAACTGAGATGTATTTCATTAGACAAGGATCAGTCGATATTCTTGTCAACGGAGAGTGCACTACAACATTAAACGAAGGAAACTATTTTGGAGGTAAAGCACACATAGACGATCACAATAATTATAGTAACATTGTGACCACAAAAGATTTACATCCACAAAGCTCAAATATCTCTTCCATGAATTAACTGTGCTGACCCTCTTCCATGAATACAGGCCTATCTTTCCTCATGTTTTTGGCAGCGATTACTATTAACAATGAGAATATTGCAGCAAGTACAGTTAGAAATTTGTAAAAAATTGCTTTTTTTGTAATCTGAAAAAATGTTGTAGGCATTTTATGAATGAGTAATATTGTGACTTGAGCTCTCCCCTATCAAATGGACAGTCGATCCCCGAGGCCCGCCTTCAACCATTTTCAAGTGCGTGGTTATTGTTCACCCAGTTGTGAATGGAGATCTGGTGGTAAACACTATGCAGGCCACCCTGCCTGCTCTATAACCCATAATAAACGGGGTGGGTCAAAATAAGCGGGAGGCCTAACAAATTGTCAAACTAATTGGCAGGGCTCAAAATAGTCCGGGGGTAAACATGATACATCTCTCTTCTTATGGTGCACTAACATCACCTAAAACAATAAAGGACAAGACGAGAAGCTCCAAAATTGCTAAAAGTAGTAAGCGGGGGTTTTCAAGTTTTCCGAAACTAATTAACGCCCTCTCCAATTTATTACGGGTTTTAGAGTATTCCTCCAACTTGTTTTTTTTCATTTTTTGGCTGTGCACAAAGCTACTTAGCTTCTATGTGTTCATATGATTAGCAGAAGAAAATGTTTGCGGATGCAAAATTGATAATGCTTTCTATCTTTGTTTGCAGAAATTTGCTTGCTGGCAAATTCTCGGAGAATAGCAAGTGCAAGAGCTGCATCTGTTTGTGACTTATTTGTTCTGCCTGCTTCTAGTTTTAAAAGCATTTTAGAAGAGTTTCCAGATGTTAAAGTGTTAGTTGAACATGTAGCGATTCATAAACTTTTGGATCTACGTAAGCACGTAAGTATTACTCCTTTTCCATTAGCAGTGCCTTCCTATTGTAGGCTTGCTCATTTGAGCAGCATCTTTGACTGCCATGAGAATCAGAACCCCGGCCTCCTATCCATCATGTTTGTTTTAATGAGATTCAGAGCTCAAAAAGCAGTTGGTGTCTTAAACTATGATGAATGCGTGCTACGATTAGCATATGGATGTTTGCCACATGCCATTCCAAATAAAACATTTATAGCGCTAGTTTACCTTTGAGCTATGCACTAATGTGTATTACAGTCAGTGGCGTAGCGTCAGAGTATTCAAGGTATCCACTGAAGACCCTACCATTTTCATTGAAAATAAGAAACTGCAATGTTAATGGTCATTGAAATGGCAAATGTAGTTGCCTTTCAACCTTTTAGCCCTTCTAAACTTCAATATAGTGAACGCTGAAGCTGCGAGATGTTAAGAGAGAAATAGGAACTTCATGTTAAACTTAAATTTGTCACGGATACGCAGTGAATACCCTGGACGGTGTTCAACCAATCAAAATGCCCCATTCTAATCAATAAATTCCTCATTAATCTACGAAAGCGATGGGATTGGACGCAGAAATTTTCCAGTGTCCAGCCTCAGTTAGTGATTGAGCAACAGTCAATAGTAGCCGTAGTCTCACTTCCAAGTTCATGAAAGTGATCATGCCTGTTGTCAAAAGGATGCAAAACTGTTTATGGAAGAATTAAAAGGAGTTCCGTGGTTATGCGTTTCTCAGTAAACAATCTATAATTGCATTTATATGCCATTTTTCTGGTAGTAGCAATTGTGAAGACCAGTGAAAAGTAAGTTAATCATTAATCTCTCTGACCTAAGGCGCTTTGGGCCAGTTAATTCACCATATGAATCTCTCGCCTTGTTTAGGAAGGGTACTATAATGTGTATTTTTGCTTAAGTGGCGAATGCTAATAGAATTCAAACAGCTTCCTCGACTTATCAAATTCATTGGTCTTTTGAAGTTCGAAACAATTGTGTACTGTTCAGTTCACATTTTTGACAAGGTCATTTTGTACTACATCCGCTGTGATGCTATTTCCTATTATCCGATAAAAAACCTTCCATACGGGACGTTTACTAACCAACCTTTTTGCCATATTTATGCTCAGGTTCAAGGAGCCACACCCAGCTACACCCAAAAACTTATAGAAACTTATGATAGAATACCTAGTTGAAGAGGTCACGCTACGCTACTGGTTACCGTACTATATGCACCTAATCCAAACCACTTCGCTCTTTAGGTTTCGGTACAGACAGGCTCAACTGAATCCGTGAATGATATCCTTTTTGGGACAGGGCAACAAGGATTGTCGTCTACAGCAGAATCAAATCACGCTGGTGCTAATGATGAGAGCCCAGATCGAAGAACTATGATTAGAAAACAGTCTATGAAAGAGTTTGCTATGAATAGGAAAGAATCAAATTGTATAGATGGTAGTTCCCTGGAACACCTGGTTAAATCACATAGAAGAGCAGCTGAAACTTGTAAGCTATGTAAAGAAGATTTGCAAAATGACTAATCAGATTCTTAAATAATTTTTCTGGCATTTAAATTCCATTATTTATGTTAAGTGAGTGTCTTTGCTGCCAATGCATGTGTTTACTATGGAGGATAGGTGTGCATATTTTCTTCAAAGTTGATTGCTTGCGTCCTTTACCATTTAGTTATGAAATATGTTGAGCTTATTTCAGAGGAAGCGCCTACCACCACATAGTGCTTGTCGGACCACGTCCTTTAAGTACCATGCTTTTTAGTGGCTGTACACCGTTTACTACAAGGAGGTGACCAAAAGATGTGCAATAAAAGACATGACAAAATCATGATTAAGAACAATGGTATACAATAAAAGATAATTAAATGTTGCCTCACCCTACCCAAACCAATTTCTCTTCAAATTTGGATGAATTAGAAAATGGATGCTCAAGGGAACTTGCAGGCATGTCCCCTGTGGCACTGCCGTTGGCTCCTCTCGTGTTATACAAAATGGTCGATAGTAAATGTACGCCCAATTTCGTTCTCCTTCACTACTGTATATGCTTTCTAACAAGTTCCTCATTACTACATTTTAAATGAGAATGGCTTCATGTTAGATTATTGCTTGCCACGATTATTCTAAGCTACCTTTGTAACCAGAAATGTGGTGCAAACAATGAGATGAGTAGATTGTAAGAGAAGTAATCGACGGTTGCTAATGAATCGCAAAACTACTATGCCTCTTTAATCTCCTTTGGTTTTTTATTGCCATTTTTCATCCAAGAGAAAGAAAGATTCCCCATAACTCAGGGCAACTCAGGGGAGTTTCTTGTTGCCTCATTTGAGAGCGGTCACTTTCTGCATACTCAATCAGCCCTCCACTGGATGTCCTCCAGTTGAATGTGATAGTTGCCAAGTTTTACCCTTTTGTATATCATTCTGTTCTTTGCAGTTGCGCAGTCCTGTGTTTTATGAAGCCAAAGCTTTGAATTGGCACAAATAGGTAGTTCGATGAAACCGCAAATCAAAGCAATTTGCAGTTGCACATGATAGAAACATTCAAGGCAAACAACAACCTTAATCCAACTTTAATGAAGGATTTCTTTGAAGAAAAATATTGCTATTATAGCCTGCAATTTCCACATCATTTGCAACTGCCGAAAATAAAAACAACAATATATGGCACTGACAATATTCAGTTTAGAGGCTCCTTCTCATGGTCCTCACTGCCCAATAGTCTGAAAGACAGTGACACTGTAAGAATTTGAAAGGAGAATAAGACAGTGGGATGGAAGTTGCTGCTACTGCAGATTGTGTAAAGTTTTTATTAAGGATTTAGGTTTTTTAGAATAGCTTGTATATAACACTTGCTCGTAATTATATCGTTCTTAGTTATATTTCTTCTTCAGTTTTAGCATTAGTTTGCCTTAATTAGCTTTTTTCAGCTAAATAGTAAATAGCCAACTACAAATAAATTCCTGATGATGATGATGATGATGATGATGATTGATGATTGATGATGATGATGATGATGATGATGATGATGATGATGATGATGATGATGATTATGATTATGATTGATGGATGGATGATGATGATGATGGATGGATAATGATGATGATGATAATGATGATGATGATGATGATTATGATTGATGGA
>WIPJ01000175.1:402939-441353 GCA_018155075.1 Cassiopea andromeda
ACACACACACACACACACACACACCTACATTTGCACAAATCATATTATGTGTGCAATTGATTGGACTTGCAAATAGGTGCTTTTGAACATTTTCTGGTGACATGAGATTCTGATTTCTTCGTGTGGAATGACCTTTAGCTTATCTTCACATTTTCCACCCTAGCATCTTCACCACAGTCATCACTTTCTTGTTACTTTCAGGAGCAGCATTTAGTCTGATGAAGAATTCTTTTTACATCTGTTGTTACTGCTATAGTAGCTTCCTTGTTTGAATGAACTTGTTTGATTGTATCTTTGCTGTGCCATACAATTCTTTTCTTCGTTTCTTGATTTGATCTGATTATGCATATCAGATTTTCTTAGGAGTACAATCACTTGCTCAGAATCATCACATATGCTAATTGCCACATCCACATTATTTTGCTCAGGACAAGGCCTGCCAATTATATAAAATTAAGCATGACAGTACTACTTTGATAACTCAATAGAAGTAGGACCACAAGTAGAAAATTGTTGTTCCCACTGTGGGCAATGCTTTGAACATCATGTGAATGCATCAGTAATTCACACAGTATGCACAAGTCCCTATATGGATCTTGCAGGTGTATAGCCTGGTCTTCAGCATGTAACCTTTGGCCACCTGTCAACTAAGATATTCCTCAATCTGTTTAATTGAAAACTATGCAAGGTTTTTATGTGTTTTTGTTATGTTATTACATATTAATTTTCTTTGGTAGTCTATGCAGTTTACTTGACATTGGATAATTGATGTATTTGAATGTCAAGCTATTTAATTTTTTCAGTTTTGTTGTAAATGTTGTCAGAAAAAGCAGATGGTTAAAGAGGAATATGCTTTGCTGGCACTTGGATTGAGTGGTGCTGGTAAGAGTACACTTTTGTCAAGACTTTGTGGTGAGGATGAAGAGGATAGTGGTCCTACAAATGGTATGCAGTCATGTTTTCACTGTTCATGATTTTAATTGACTCTGAAATAGTACTCAGGAAATGTGAGGAATACTTATAAAGAGTGCATCAACTTGCACTCCTTATCCAATTTAGTTCTGCTATGGTGCACAGTATTAGTAAATATATGAGCCTGACTTTGCTTCATTTAGTAATAAGTAGTACTACTTGATTTATAAAGATGAGCTTATTGACATGATAGAAAATCTTTTGTCAATACAGAAAAATGATGCAAAATCTTTATCTGAATAAGGGTTGATTTATACATCATGCTTTTCTCATGCTTTACTCAACTCAAATCAATTATTTGACCTTGAAAATGTCTAAGTGTTGATTGGTTTGACTATGGCTCGACTGTAGCATGAAGTATGGATTGAATCGGTTCATGAAATGTTAATTGACTTGAGTCAAATACAAAGTTCGAGTGAGGTGGCCGTGCTAAACGGCCAAAGCATGGCTTGGATTTAGACGAGGTGCTTTACTCGCGCTTTACTCGACTTGAATCAGTTACAATCTCATGCAGTCCGCAACTTATATCAGCTTGCGCATGTGCAATAGAGTGAATCTAGGCGCCAAAGCTCAACTGATTGAATATACAAGCACTGCAACAAATGATCAGGAAAATGCTTTGGCTGTGTTTTGAGGGTTACTCTCATAAATAAAGCAGTATGACTCTGTAGGCTGAAAAGGGGGTCTATATCTATGTTAAAATGTGCGTTGCATGTGCCCTATGTCTCCTCTCAGCCAAACAAAGCTTAAAATGGAAGCTTAGCGAAAACGTAGCTTGCACAGTTTCATAGAAAATAGGTGCCATGATGAATTTGTCCTAAAGTTAGTGAAAATAAGCGTTCCAATAAACTTCCATGTCTTTGGAAGTGAACCCTTGCAGCTTGATAAACCATAACCGTTAACTTACTACTTCCTTTCTGAGCAATTGGGGCGACAAAAGCGCGATGTCTAAATCCAATTAAATTTCTCTCATGAGCTTCAGTCGCACGTTTGTCGATCATAATTGCAATTGATTTGAGTCGAGTAAATCACGAGTAAAGCATGTCGTCTAAATCAACCCTAAGGTAGCTATGCTGCACATTATACTTCAAACAGTGTAATAACTTTGCAAGTATTTTTCTATTTTGCTTGCTTCCTGTGCTTTGAAAGCAATAAGAACCATTGAGGAAGCCAAGTATAAATATCTCAATGCCTTACCTACAGAAAGTAAAAATTGTTGGGTGCACAAATTCTTCCAGTTTGCTTGCAAGTGGTCATTCCCCAAAAGGAATCTAAGGGTATATGTAGAAGGTTTATTTTCAGTTTGCTTGATTGTGGGTAGTGCAATGGGGTATTGCATGGTTTGTGATTGGCAATAGAGTCCTCAGTCAATGACTGGCTTTGAGCTTCAACGGTAAAGCAATAGATTTTAGATCATCAAAAAGCCTATCCATTGAAGCCATGCATAACATCAAACTACTTGTGAGTTCTTTGTGTGCACCAAAGCATAGGCATGCAATTTACAGCCTTTCCTTGCACTGATGCCTGTAGGGTTTTTATTAGTAGCTACAAACAACATTGAGAGGAGCTTTTTTGTTTTGCAGTTACTATCAAAAGCAAGCCCTTAGCCCTTTTTTACCTATCTTTGTTGCGTATTACACTACTTTTGCATTTTCTCTTGATTTGATCTACATGTATATAATTTGTGTCTTAGAAGTGTGATTGCTCTCACAAAATCATTTGCTTGTGCCAATCTCCACATATGCAGCATTTTGCTCATGACAAGACCTGCAGAAGCGAATTTTCATACACTTGCCTCACATAAGTATTTCACCGCTTCAACCAAAATGGCGTCATAGCCTGGCCACCATAGTATCGTATATTTGGATTGAAGGGCTTATTTAAACAGTGAATTGTGAATAAGTGAACATGAAAGTCTACCAAATAGTGCAATACACCTTGAAAATTATACTATAAAATAATTTATAATAAACAGTCTTACTATTGTTGTATTACTAATGCTCTGTGAGGCAACCACGCGTTGATTCGACTGTTCAAATTCTTCTTGGCATCAATTCATAAAGTTTTCTTGATGAGCACTTGGAATTAATTGCTAAATTTCCTCAATTCTCAGTATTACTTCATTTGAGGTAGCTAAGAACGTCTTGCGTTAAACTTTAGTTGCATTTCATGAACCTCCAAAAGTTTCAATGTCATCTAGATCAGGACTTCGTGCTGGCCAGGAGAGGACACTTCATCCCTCATGCTGAAAATATTTTTTGCGATTTGGCTCAATTTTTCCCAGGGTTGGGGTGCATTATCTTGTTGGAAGACAAAGTTCCTATCTCAGTTATCATAGATAGCAGAAATACTTTGGGGTAGATTTTTTGCAGCAGTGAGACATACTCATAGCGTTCCCTTTCTTGCTACGTATCACCAGCTTCCATAGCAGTTAGACCTAATCTATCCCAAATCATGATGAATATCGCATTCCTGAATCTTCGTTGGAAGAACTCTGGTTTGTAGGCTTCTATTGCCAAGCAGGCCACCAAACCCTAAACGTTAGGGGATAGTTTCTTAATCCAAAGCGGCATTCTTCGGAAAAGACAATATCATAATAGCACTTAGCTGGCCAATAACTGAGAACCTACCTGTAGCTCAAAACTAAATTTTCTGGTTTTCATCATTATGCATTTTGCTAACTTTAGAAACGATACTGTGCAGTTTTTTAATGCTTACTATCGAAAAATCTGGCCTAATCATCATTGAAAACGCTGTATGACATTAACTGTAGGGATTTAAGTTCTGGCCTTATCAAAATATGGTAATGTTTTGCCGCTGGACATGGTGGTGAAATACTTATGTGAGGTTTGTGTAAACTTTGTGGGATCCATTTGCTCCTGCGAACATTTGCCTACATTGTATTAATGACAGCTTCATCAGGTATTTTTATTCATAGGTTTTTCAATGAAAGATGTTTCATTAACTAATGCAATTTTGCATATAAAAGAAGTTGGTGGTGAGTATGTTGATAAATTCAAAATATGAAATTTCTAGGTCTGTTTTTGCACTACTTACAACTTATTTTTAAATCTTTGCTAGTACAGCATTGGAAGAATTTTTCATTATTTATTGAAATTCTTGGATGTAGCGGATTATTTGGGAATTGCGGGTTACTACCCACAAAAATAGGATCTTTGTCTGCTTTTAGCAAAGTAGTAAAACTTTATTTTCACATCAAAGCAGTCCTATTGCATGTAGATAATTTTTTAGGGTCTTATTGATAGGAATCAGAAACATGTAATTTTTGGAGGTTCATACTTGGCAACTTGGCTTTTTGGCCAAATACAGGGTGCCTTTTTGGCCAAATACAGGGTGCCTTTTTGGCCAAATACAGGGTGCCTTTTTGGCCAAATACAGGGTGCATCCATTGTGTTGTGTATTTTCATCATACGCCTCACAAACTCATAGGTAGCAGAATGTAAAAGTTGCTGTTGAGGCATTTTTGCGATTGAATATATGAGTTCTGCACAGTTGTACAAAAATTTTTCTATTTATAATTTTTCTTGTTCTATTTCCCATTTCTAAGGTTCTGAGTCAATACGTCGTTATTGGCATCATTATTTCAGTGGAAGTGAAGGACTAGTAAGTTGTTTTTGATGCTCACGTATTACCTTTTCTAAAGCAGATTTAGTGTGATTCTTATGCCATTTAGAGGAAATGAAAAACAACTATTTTGTCATCTCATTTCATTGTATCTAGTGTTTTCTTAGTACTGCCATAGGATAAATTTGCCCAGTGGTTGAAAGCAATTGCCTTTGCTTTTAATTACAGCTTTTCATATCTGACCGGTTGCAGAATTGTGAATATTAATTATTATTTATGGGAGGATTACGTACTTATACTACGCATTCATTTTCAAGATTTTGTGCTGCTTTCACGGATTGTCGTTGTCGTTTTTATTTTCAATTCTGAATTTAGAAGATAAAGCACCTGTTTTGCCCATACGCTATGAATATATTTGATGTACGCTATTAAGCATTGCGTGGATGTTTTTGTCTTGTTCCATACTCTATAGTTAATGGTTTGGAAATCCAGATGAAAAAGTTAGAGAGACTTGTGATTACTTTGGAAAGCTCCAGATCTCATAAATGGCTAAATATTTCATTGTAAACTCTATTTACTCCTTTAGCTGATTAAAAGACCCACTTTATCAACCTTAGCACCTCATGGATATCACTGAAGTTGACCACAAGCCATGATCATATGATCTTAATTGAAGCCTTGGCTGCCTCATGGTGATTGTCTTTCTGTTCTCACAACCTATGAACCAGACATCATTAAAACCCGCGAGTGCGCGAGCGGCGCTCGCAGGCACAAAAACTTACTTTCTGAATACCTGCAGGCACATTTTTCGTCTGGTTTTCAAAGTTTCTAGTGTTCGGGCTTCTTTTTTTGTTGAGCACAAATGATAAGTTGGAAGTCATGGCACTAAACCATCATTGAAAGATTGGTATGTCAGGCACAAACCAATAATCGGAAGGCCAAGAGAGAAGCATTGAAATTTATGAAACTTTTTAAAGCAAATTAGTCGATTTGGTTGGAAGATATATTTTACCTCTCTAGAAGACATGAGTAGCTGAATATTGTCGACTTTTCTAACGAGGAATGGTCGAATTTATTGGAAAGAAGCCCTTACTTTACAGGCATGCATGATTTTTCCCATTTGTCTTCTAAATACACCGTATTCCATATACACTCTTTTTTATAAGAACCATTTCTAGGCTGAATTGTTCTTAATTTGTTTTTAAATTATTGGGGCGTAAACAATTTAGAGATTAGACAATATACTGGAAAATATGCTTTATCTCAATTCGTTGAGAACCCATAACACCTGTGGTTTTCAACCGGGGTTCCTCGTTGTCGTCGACTCTTTCAATGTTCATCTCTGATGTAAGAGGTGATGCCATCGCAGTGGAAATAAATATTCCCGCGAATAGCAAATCAAGGAATTCAAACATCGTCAAAAACATGACTTCGCGATGTAAAAGATTTATTTTTTCATGTTTATATATATATATATATATATATATATATATATATATATATATATATATATATATATATATATATATATATATATATATATATATATGTATATCAATATCATTGGAATTAGAAAAACTTGTTTTGCTATTACTTGTCCCCTTTAAGTGTCAAAAACGGTTGAATGCATTGCATTGTGTTCTTCATTGAAGCAACTTCTTTTAATAATATTAAAACATAAGTAGAAACACATAAGCGATTTCCTTCTGTCTTTCTATCAGTAAAATCGTATTATACTTGCAGGCACATTTCATGCTCAGCTTTGCGCACGCAGGTACAAAATATTGTTAATGAGCCCTGCTGTGAACACTTTTAAAATTTCTTAACTTCAGTGTATTCCGTTCTCAGATTTTCGTAGTGGATGGCTCCTCAAGTGATGCGGAGTTAGAATGCGCAAGAAGCGAACTGCAGACAGTTTTACTGCACCAAGATATGGACCAAGTTCCTTTATTGGTTCTTATTAATAAAATTGACACAGATGACAAAGAGAATCAAGCAAAGGTATAAAATATATTTCTTTATCTTCAGGATTGGCATAGGACATGGAAAACCTGGAAAATTGGCTAATTGCAGCAAATTACATCTGGAGAATCTTTTACGAATTCTGATGTTTCAGTGGTTTCGGCCTTCTGCAATAAGACTGAAGCCACTGAAAGATCGGAAGCTTGTTTCTTAGAAATGTTGAACAGACGAATCCATTTATATCGAATTGAAAGGTGTCAGAGAATAGTTGTAACCTGTTGCCTATTATCACTTTCAATTCAATGAAAAAGCACCCTTTTGATTTCCTCCTTGTCTTATTCGTGTATTTTTATCATGGTGAATGACGTAATTCACTTAGGATGAGCAGTGCTTTAGCTATAGCAAAGAACCAACATTCTATGCTTCCATTTTATAAGTGCCTCATTTTCATTTTCGTTTGCTAAAGCTTTGCACTATTATGCTTCTGAAAGATTATGCATTTGATGAGGCGGAGAACCATCGCAAGTGCACAGTGGGCTTTATGAGCATTTCACAACATAGAATCTATTAGCATTTCTAAAATCTTGAATTCGCTGGCAATAAATTCCTTTTTGAACTGTGTTTCTGTCATTTTCCAGTAAAACGTTGTACATCCTTTAAGACTTTTGTCAGAAGTTTGAATGGTAAATTTGAGGCGCCTCTTTTCCAATGACATTGAGATATTCTTATGAAAACCCGCTTATTTTTCTACCATTGGTAAGATTCGCTTCATTTTTTATGAGGGCTCTGAAACATTAATGCGTTTGCAGTACAACTGATGATGATTGAATTTTCAATGTTTTGAAGTAAAAATATCATTATTTTTGTAGGTAACACTGATAAAAATTCGAAATTGTTGCACAAAGTAGTGATCAAATTGAGCAAATATTTGTAAAAATCTTGAAAACGCCCAGACAACATACAACATGTACATGTTTTCTGAAACTAGATCCTTTGTGCCACATTTTAGAAGTTATTTCATTCAGTTCTGCCTAGGCTATTTGGAAATCTTTTGCAAAAAATTGCTACATAATGAGTTTTCAATACACGTGAGGTATGCCTGCGTAATATTACGTTAGCTTTTTTCCAATGTAGTAAGAAAATATCGATGCCAAACCATTATAATGCTCGCAAAATTACAAATTGACAAGTAGCAATAAATACTATCACAATATTTCATTTTTCTCCAATTTTGACTCCCAACGTCACTTCTTGACGTCGGGAGTCAAAATTGATTTCGTACTCCAAAAATTATTTCTTTAGTTTCTCTTATTCTATTATGTGAATTTTATGAAACTCTACTTTAATCTCTTCATACCTGTTGAATGTAAAAATAGCTTTTCAAATGTTCTAAGTATCATTTTCTTTGCCTTTAAGCATGACCTGTACAACGGTGTATTGAATGATGATTTACCAATTATCAATGTTTATAGTTTTGACTAGCTTTAACCACTTTCGACCACTAACGCCAACATTTCCAGGCTCATCTCTATATATAAACAGAGATGTATCAATTAGTTGCATTTTTCTTGCTTTGCGATTTTCAACAAGTGTTTCCTGAGCTTGTTTGGCTAAGTACTTAAAACTTATGTCCCATTGTCTGCAAAACGCCCATTTAGCCCACTATGAAATGGTGCCTCATTTCCATATCGTCTGAATCTTTTCTTAGCCCATGCTAATTGGTTTTAACTTTGCTTGCAGTTGTCGGGTAAGCTTGATATCCCAAGCATTTGTGCTTCAAGGAGTTTCATGATTGATGCTTACAGCCTTGAGGATGTCACTCACATGAAAATGCTGTTAGAGAAATTTGTCAGCATGATTGCACAACGTGCCAACAGCTGTAATAACCCTAATTCAAAAGAGGCTGCTCAAGATGAAGACGTGATTGGAAGGTTTTAGACAACTGTTTTTTTGTTGACATGGACCTGTTTCTCAAGCATTGGTTGTTGCCCCTTTGATGAAAACGTTTAGAATTTGATTGGAAAAGGAGATAGATTCCATTTCTTCATCACACACCTACATGGCCACAATCTAACAAGATCATGGAATTGTCAGAGAACTCAATTGTTCTCAGGTCAGAGAAATTAGGATGAAATCAAAGAATTTCTTAAGCATAATTCATTTGTCCTCTTCTTGACGTATTATGAAGAGGTCAGGCCAAGCCACTTTTGAAGGAATTGCTCCTGAAAAACATGAAATCCAAAGACTTGGTATGATAAATGTCGATCATGAAGCTAAAATGATTAGATTATTAATCATGAACTTACACGCCATCCTTGCATGCTTAACAAGAATTTTGAAGTGACAGGAAGACTTGAACCACGATGAGCAACGCTATGATAAGGATAATTACCTCGTAGTGTTGTTGGTCATGGCTCTTGTGCACTAGAAGTTTGAGTATTGAATATTTACAAAAAATCATCTCATGCAAAGTAATTGGTAATAGGATGCAAGCTTGAGAACGGAAAACACATTGGTCACTTTTCTGGTTTAACGTTCATTCATTGGTAAATGAAACTGAGAGTTGTTTTTCAGACCCATGCCGGGATGGTTGCTCATCCAAAGTGTTTACTAAAGCTTATGATGCATCTGTTTTTACTTTTAGCTGTGAAATTAAACTCCAATGTGGGTATTTTAAAGTTTATCTTTTGGTGATATTTGCTTTATCTACCTTCAGGGGTTTTTGTGGTCCGTGCTCCTAAAAGAACTTGAAGATATAATATTTCGGAAAACTCTCCTTTATTATACATTATTAAATTGTAAGGAATGCTGAGTTTACGTACGTACAATATTCTTTATGTTCAAGTCTTGGTATAAAATATAGTCAAAAGGATAGCAATGTGAATTTCTTCCCTTTTCCCTTGTAAACCAATTTCTTAAAAGTTTGCTCCAAGTTGAGAACTGTAGCAGATTGTTCAGATATATTGTTAGTCTCCATAGAATGGTTCTAAACTTCTCTATGCTAGATGTTGTGTAGTAGTTATTAAGTTTGGATAATTTCCAAGAGTTGCGTCTTATTTATTAACTATGGTAAAGATGTTTAATATTTCGACCAATATGTTACAAATCTTGATTCTTTAAGATTTTATTCTATGCACTTGACGTCATTCAGCACTCGTTAATATTAGCCATTTGATAAGATTCTTTTCGTTTGTTATGGTTGGTGATTAATAGCTATTGATAAAGGAATAGGGTTGGTGAATGTATCAGTGTATTTTGGAAGCAAAACGTGTAATAAAAAGGAATTGGGATACGAAGAGCATTTGACAACTATACTTCACTTCGTACTTGGTGCAGCATCTAAAATAATTTTGAAATTAACACAATAAAGGGTGCTAAGTGTCCCACATTCTGACTCATTTCTTAGGAATGTATTTGTGTTAAATGAAAACCTGTTGCAATACAGTGAGTGGATTACATGAATTCGTCATCACCATAATCCTCCTCCTCATCGGAGGATTCTGCCATGTGCTTTTTCATTTTTGCTAAGGTATTTCTAAGCAAACTTGCTCCCATATCCGACAATTGATTACTTTTCTGAAACTCCTTTCTTTCTACTTTTTTAAGCTTTACACCACTTCTTATAATTGACATCATATCCTCACTAGCATCTTTACCAGATCTTCCAATTTGTGGAATTTCAGTTTGCTTGCGTAAATTCTGCCTTGCAGATATAACTTGGTTCAAATCGACGGTATCATTATCTCCTTTCCGTTTTGGTGGCAAACCTGCCTCTTTTGCAGATGCTGTATGTTTTTTGAAATTTATTGCATTTGGCTTTGCTACTTTTTGTTGCTCCTGCATTGGCTGCGGAGGCTTTGGCGGTTGTGGTGGCGGAGGTGGGGGAGGTGGTGGAGGTTTAGATGTAACTGATGGTGGCAATGGCGGCGGCACTGGGATCAAAGATGGCACTGGAGGAGCATTGCTATCAGAGCCAGTTTTACTGCTATTGCCAGCCTGTGACTTATCGATCCCCATAAGTTTTATCTTACAATTTTCTTCTTGTTTATTTGGAGCAGGTGATGACCTTCCACTTCGCGTCCTTCGAACTGGAGGCAAATACCGAGGTGGACGCTTGATAACAGGCTCAGGATACTTCTAAAAACATAAATATCAATAAGTCATGCAAACCTCGTATGCCAAAACCCTTAGTTTTGCTACATTTTTCCTCAGTATTAAACTCTGAATATTCTTGTTCTTTTGTCAAAAACCAAGAAAAATTAACAGTTTTGGGTTTACAAATGAGTTGACATTGGCATTTCAAAACAACGAATAATTACAAAGAAAATGGCGGCAGCAATCATGCTTGCAAAACGGATGATCTTAAAAATAAAGATGGTCAAACAGCTTGACGGAAATACCACATGGCATAGTCAGTATATATTCCTAAATAGCTGCTACAAATACCTTTTTGAAGTCTTTCAACCGCTCGATAGTCTTCTTTCTCATGTTCTGAATGAATTCCTTCTTCTCTTCAAGTTCCTCTTTATCTCGATCTCTTTTCTGTGGAAAGCATTGAAAAGCCCTCTTTTACATTACCAATCAATGATTTCGTAAAGGCAAGGACCACAAAACAAACAATCTGTATTCGCTACTCAGCATACGTGTACGTAAATGCTATCGGAAGTTAAGCATGTTCACAAATAACCATCTTTAGTTGCTCATGGAGAATAATTTAATCATCCAAGATGGAAAATATTCTTTCATCAGAAGGCAAATTACATTTGAGCTTGAGGCTACTCACTCGTTATGGACACTAAAGTTAATGTTTTTGAGACTCCTGTTCCACGTGAGTGAAACAATGCACCAAGGTACCCCCCTCATTACTGGATGAAGGACGTAATGGGTAAATAGCCCCTTATGTCAAAATTTGCCATTGCTTGAGGCTACTACAGCAATAAGAGGAATTTAGGCACTTTGATAGAAGTTACTCTTACACGTTGAATTGCATGATGCCAGTTGAAGTTGTCTTCTGCAGCTTGCTTTGCATTTATTTTACTTTTCATTTCTCCTTCACATTTTCGCTGCACAAATGTAGAAACCAAGAATAACTTAATGCAAATTCTTTTAACTCAACAGGAAAGAAATTTAATTTAGCAGTGTGGTAGAATTATTCAAATACAATCTACTTTCTAAAGCCTGACAATCCATTGATCCCATAAACATATTTTCATCTCTAAGCAGTTGATTGATGACATATCTATTAGATTCAATTCGCAATGCAGAACAGGAAAGCAAATACGCATTATGGCTCACTTCAGATTGATCCCAACTTACTTCATTACCACGAGTAAAATTTCAAAACTTCGAAGGCCTTGCAACCTACCGGTGCACATACTATTCACTTAAAAACCCTTCAGAGTTCACCCATCAGTGCTCTGCCCACTATTAATGTACTCTTAGGAACCAAATAGTAAGGAGGCGGATGACTTTGTTTAAATACATAATTTGGGGGGTGCTAATAAATGGAAGTGGGTATGGTTTTTTATTTATAGTGCAATATGGGGATTCTTAATAGATGGAGACGGGGGGTAAAACCCAATCAAAAGTATGGAAACCTAAATAATTCAAAATTATTTCAATTAGCTAAGACCAATAAGTGAAGTAGATCAGCAGTTACTAATCTTCCCGCAATCATTAGAAGATAATTCATTGTCCACAATGACTACTTGTTGAACGTCTCCTCCATAGATATTTTTTTCTATGGTCTCCACAAGTGTGTCATTGTACTTGCTAATATCTTTAATGGTTTGTTTTGATTTCCTTCCTTTTTGGAATTGATTTAAGTTCACAAAGCCATTGCATGTCATTTAATTATCCTTTTTAGGACTTTAAAATCTTAAGTTGGGTTGAGATATTAATAAATTGGAGAGATGGATTTTCTACAAAATTATTTCGTTATGAGGGAGTTAATACATGGAAATGAAAGGTTAAATTTGCAGCCTGGGCCCCCCGTACTACTGGGCTCCCAAGAGTATTAATAGAATATGAAACGATTCTTCACTTTAAACGTTAAACCATTCATTCATTAGAAATTTGTTATAACATTGAAGAAATCAACCAGGGGCTACTTCGTTTCATATCTTCAACAACAATAACTTAGTTTCATTTCTGAGTTGTAAGAAGAGACGAAGCTTTAATATCAAGCTGTATTATTACCATGAAAAGGAGGTTTTCAGAGATAAAACTCAAATGAATATGGTTTAATTGAGCAACAAAATAAGCAGTGGAAGTTCAACGTCACTAGAAGCTCCATCCTACTGGTTGGCTATTCTTTTGCCGCCGACTACCTTCCTAAGATGAGCTACTGCTAGGGTTGCCAACAGCAGGGCTCTCACCTGCATGCATTTCATCTATAGTTCTAAAAGAGCTGCTGAACTACTCTGAAAATACACCAAATCTGATGCTTCAATAATACCGCATTTCTCCACCCATAAGATCCGGGCATGTCTGAATTCAAAAGGCTTTGGGTGGGCCTATCTCTAGGGGAGTATTCCTAAATTCCCGGCTTCCTAGCATAACCAGCATGAGTAATATTAACTTTGATAAAAATCAGATAATAACTACTTATGATGAGTTCTTGCAGAAGAGTGCTCATGCATCCTCTTCGTCACGAGTTTCAACTGTCAATTTCACTGTCACTCTTTTCTTTCTCGAAGTCCAGGTGGAGGCATTGATACCTTCTACCTATAGACTCTGTGGTGCAAAACTGCACAGAAAGAAAGTTGGAGATACGATAAGAAAGGTACAATACCTATCTGCGGCAGGGGCTTTTGTAGGGAGTATAGCATGTGTTATGGGAAAAAGCGAGCTTATCTGTGGGATGGAGGGCTTATAAGCAGGGGACTTATAGGCGGAAGCGTACGGTATCCTGCTAGCTCCACAGGCATAAGAACTGAACTTGGAGCTGTAATTTTCAATATATATCTATGAACAGCTCATCAAGGAGAAACACACGTAATTTTTTTCAAAGAATGCTTATTTCTTGACATTAATTACCGTAATTCAACAAAAAACATATTTTAATTGACATTAATCAATGCCATATGGCCTATATGACTTAATTAATGCCATTTTCTTCCTAATTTTGGCCAGCAAAAATAGTCTAGAAACGATTTTGAATTTCACACAGCCTATGATTTGAGCCAATGCGTTAAAAGTCTGAGGCAAATATAACTAATGGGATCAGAAAGCATGCACCTCAGCAACTGGGAACACACGAAAGAGAATATAACCAAAATTAATAAACAGAAGAAATGTTATGGTGTTGTTAAAGATTCATCGTAAAGCGATGTTTTTAGGCAAAAAATGAAGCATGGCCCTGGTCACGGAGGTTATATGCCCTGTTTGCACAGCAAAAATGTTACCCAAGGTGAATCCAGGTTCAACCCGAGTAGAGTTAACCCACGTAGGATATTGACCTCCATAAGTGTGTTGAGTTTTGCGCTTGCACTACAAAAAATTCGACAAAAATCTTACATGGCATAAGTCTACCTGGGTTCACCCTGGGTAACTTTTCTTGTAGTGTAGACAGGGGTATCGATATTGTTCAAAGTGAGCTCAAATTAACGTCATAATAATTAACGCTGTGCTCAAATTAAAGTCCCAAAATTCAACACAGCTCAAATTGGATCATTAATTAACATCACAGAACCAAAAATTGCGTTAACTACCGTATGTCATACATTTAATGCAACACTTTAACTCTTGGTTCACAAACCTTTTTATTTCTGAGCCAAGCTCTTTTCCTGAATATCTTGTGCAATTTTCTAAGCCATTCTTGCTTCCTTTTCAGCTCATCAGAGTTGTTGCCTCCATCTTCTGTAGTTGGTGAACTCTGAAAACTAACTTCTTCATCTGGCGGTTGTTCCTCAAATGCTTCATAAAAAATATCTTCCTCTTCAGCATCTTTCAAAAATTCTTTAAGAAACATTCTTGCAAAATTCTCTTCTTCTTCTAATATTTTCAGTTCTAGGTCAAAAATTTCTATCTGCTTCTTGAAGAATTTCTTCTCAAGTTTTTCAATTTCTTTCTCGAAGCAGTCATTGTCATCCAACTTGACAAGATCTTCCCTGATTCTGCTCCTTTCTTTACAGAGGATTATTTTCTTTGTTCGGAGAAGTTGAGCTGACAAATCTGCCACTTCCTTCGATTTCAATTGCAATCTTTCAGGGGCTGAAGCAAATAGTTAAGATCAATTGAAGGAAAAAATGATTTTTAATGGTGCCTAGCAACAAAGTACCTTCTACACGGCTAATCCACATTTGATTTACCTTATGTGGATTAATATTCGTGAGGATTGATTTTCACAAACTTTGGACACACAACTTTTACAAAGGACAAAATACTCGCGGAAAAATTGAAAAATTCTTGAAAAAAATCTGCAAATTATGAGAAAAAGTCATTTATCAAATTTCATTTTCAGTAAAAATCATATCATGTACATATGTCAAATACATCTTGATAAAACAATTGCTTTAGAATGTTGCACCCTTTGGTGTAAAGGTGCAGTTGAACTTGGTGTATCAAAATTATTTGGCCTTGACCTATCTGGCCATAATGACCCTCTGCCGGAAGCAGATTATAATGATATACAGGCCGTTGATTCCTACGTGATTCTTCAGTTAGCCATATATACCCCCAAGCAATCATGACAATTCTGGTTATCTGACATCACGATTTCAGCATACTCTAATTAATTCCAACACATTACTTACCAGGGGCGAATATAGAAAAATATTTGACCGTCTTACCACATGCTAATTGGCCACGCCCTTCTGACCACGCCCTTTTTGTACAAAATTTCTGAAGAAATATTCACCATTAGCCAAACACAGTCCAGCCTTCTCATTGAGAGTATAACTATCTTCCAATTTAGCACAAGGGCTGCTTATATATTCTAAAAGTGTTCTTTCATACTCTTGACTAGATGAATATAAAATGGGCAAGATTGATGATGCATGGCCGCATAAATATTGCCATAGTTTACTTGGGCACTTAATTTAATAAATTTAAAAAGGACAATA
Source organism: Cassiopea andromeda (assembly GCA_018155075.1). Classification (NCBI taxonomy): domain Eukaryota; kingdom Metazoa; phylum Cnidaria; class Scyphozoa; order Rhizostomeae; family Cassiopeidae; genus Cassiopea; species Cassiopea andromeda. Next base: position 418,524 of record WIPJ01000175.1, read on the forward strand.
TTGATTATGCATGGGTGCATAAATATTGAAATAGGGTCTTTTGGTATTCTCTTGCCTTGATAGATATAAAACAGATAAGATTGATGATGTATGGCTGCAAAATATTTTAACTGTGTTCAATATAAAAAAATTATGAACAGGGGTGTGAAAGTGAATGAAATCACTACAGGCAGGTTTACTGCATGGATCAAGTATATGCTAAGTTGTTGACAATGGCAACTCAAGTGTAAATCATGGACAGGGATAGGCTGTGAAGTTGTTGATGGGTCTTTAATGGTGCACATCTATGAAGCTTGTGGGCATGCCTCTTACAAAAATTTCAATCACTAGAAAGAAGACTGTTGGATATGTTCAAGGCAGTTTCCTTTCTCTGGCATCATATTTGCTTACATAAATTATGAAAATTTTGTTGCAGAAAAATCTGGTCATGGCTGGATTACCTGGTAAAATCCACCAAGATTTGTCACCCAGCAAGCAGAAATTTAGCATACCAGATAAAAAGGACAGACCAGAGGCAAACTAATTAACTTGAGTTCATCTTGCTTCCAACATTAGCAACTACCAATGAGTCAATATTTATCACAGGACATTATAGACCAGGGATCCTTGGGTGTCATTCAGAATGTTCTGTTTGGTGCTAAGTTTTCAATTTTTTTCCTATAGCAATAAGGATCATTTGTAATAAGAACATCATATTGCAACTCAAACCTTTGACAGTGAGACATAGAACCTATACTAAATCTAATCAAAGTTTAATTTGGTGAAGAAAAGCATAAAGAAAAACAATGAACACAACCTTATTTTGCAAGAAGGCATTCTCCAATGTTCAAGAGGGTGTAGCCTTAAAAACTTTTCTAGGAGTAAGTCCCCAGACCTCCAATTCCACATATGAGACCAGGTTTCACTGAATACCCTTTATGAGACATTTAGCACACTATTTACATGTGTTACAAGTAGCTATTGTGAATATGGCTGCAATGAATGAAACCAGATTCACAATTGTCAACTGTTTGCAGTAAAAATATTTGCAACTGAAAAAATATTTGGGGACATTGTCTTCAGTACTACAAGTTTCTTAAATATGTGGCTTTATACATGCTGGTTCCATATAGCATGGCTTCCTACAAAAGTGCACACCTTTCTAAATTTTATCTGCAATGGGTTCTGTCGCTCAGTGAAATGTTCTTAAAAACCACTATGATAGGAGTACTTGGCTATCTTAATTTTTTATTTACCATTTGTACTCTGGAAGCTGCTGCTGCCAAATCTCATCTGATCATCAATCATTCTGTCACGGCTTTCAATCAAATACTGCAAAGATGACTCAATAAATTGGTATTGAAGATCGACAAGACTATCTTGATTGTCAGACAACTGTTTCCTCCAATCAGCATATTCTTCAGCTAACTTATACCTTGTCTCCTCTAAAATATCTTCATTACTCATATTCTGCCTGCAATGTCTTAACTCTTGGAAGGCAACCTCTCTGAAAAAGATTGCAAAATCATTGCTACATATCAGATATGAAGGGAAGATCAAGTATTTTAACAGGATGCTGCAGTCAACCAAATCTCACCATCAGATCATATTCATTGTTCTTTAAAAATGTAAATGCTTGGCAAGCTTTGATAACCACCTTCAAATAAACAAAGCTCTGCTGAATTCATTTCAATTATAACATACAATACGGAAATAAGCTGAGAAAGTTTTTCTTTCTAATGCAATGCTCTATATAGCACACTTACATATGCCAGAAAGAAAGAAATGTAGGAAATCGAAATCATATTAGCTAAAAAGTCACTTGCTCTAACTTTTTCCATCCAATGCAAGGTAGATTGTCTCAAAAATATTACCAAGCTATAAGCTATGTAATTCCAGCATAAACTGCTACTTAGTTTTCTCTACAGCATTTCTACACATGATTTTAGTTTTTGATTATGGATTTAATTTAATGCCATCAAACAGAAAGCTGGTCTTGTTTCATTAATGAATCTGTATTAAAAAATTGATGATTTCAATTTCAAACTGCTCACCTTAGGTCAAGAAATGGTTGCCTGTCAAAATTATACACCATTGCCTTGGCAACTTCAAGTTTCTCTAAAGCCTCATCCTCTAGTGAATACAAGCTGACCATGTCATGGATATTGATTGAACCATCTCTCAGCTGAAGCACCTCACCTGGTAGCATTAAGCCTGAATGTTACTGACCAGCTTTAAAATGTTTGCTTTTATTTGTAGTAAGCAGCATTGGAGAAAGGCCCAAAGGCTTATAGCAATACTCTCAACAAAAGAGTTAAGAGTAAGGCTAAGCATGTGATAAGATAATGCTTGTAGATACTAGATTTGAATTATGACAATGGGTATTATATGAACAACAAAACTATTTGTTATGAGAGCAATACTACTAATAAGGCTGAATGGTTTGACTTGGACCAGTGCTTCTCGATTATTTTTTAAAAAGCCTCCTGTGGAAAGAGAAAATATCCACCCCACACTCACTATAAATAAGAACATTATCTATAAAATACACACCCCTTCTAGTATTGCATCATGCCCCCTTGAAGGGGCACATCCCACTATCTGAGAAATGGTGACTTAAACTAATGGTTATTATGATTATGAAAAGTGCAACAAGTATTTATGCTATCATAAGTACCAAGAAATGTATCAGCATCCCGAACACTATCAGCAAAGGCCTTTCTGTGAAGATCACCAAGGTTCTCTAAGTATTCTTCTTCTGTTACAGTGTCCCTCTCAAAGAAGTTCTCAAGAAATAATTTTTCACCTAGTACATGTCTCACTTCACTGAAGTAGGATACCATGTCTTCTGCAAAGCTCTCTGGCACACGAACTGATGACACAAGGCTCCAAATTCCTAGTAACAATTTTAAAAGTAGTATAATCTCCAATCAGCTATTATTAAATACCACAGTGAATTTCATACACTTAGACCCAAAGATCACCTGGGGGTCAAGTTAGCTTTTCTTGCCAGTTTGGCTACATTGATTTCGCTTAATTTCTACTCTATAGCAGTCTGATATGATGAAATAGAAGTTCCAGCATTCGTTTATTTTCATCTCTGCAATTTTTCAAACTTTCAAGTTGAACAAACTTCACATGTGTGCAGCAGCATTCAAGAGGGGAATACTTATTTTCAATAATTGCTCTTATCTTGAATGTTGCCATACACCTAAGGAGCTATTGGTATACCTCTGGCGTGCGTAAACAAATAACGCATGATTTTCAGAAACCATTGTTGTATCCCAGTCAAAAGCAATTGAATCCAAAAACTAGCAATTCATTATCAAAATAATACTACAAGTGCACACAAAGTCAAACAAGACAATTTTACCCATTTATATTATGCACTGTTAGGTATCATTTTTGGCAATATCACTTTGCTTATTTGCGCTATGTTCTACTGGAGATCCTCCATGGATATACAACGAAGCACAATTAATGGTCTTCCTGTGCAAAACAAAAGTAAATTGGAATGCTTCCCTTTAGATCACTTTAGCCTAATAAAAAAATATAAGTCAAAGTAGTCACCTTTAGGAACAACTGGAAGATCTGGTAAGCGTCCATTTAAGGATTCACAAATAAGACAAATCTGGTCATGAATATTTGAAATTTTATCCACAGTAAGCTCCGAAATGTACTTCGAGTACTCCACCTGTATTTCACTTCGGTCATTAGTCTGCTCGCACTCCAATATACTGTTATTATTGGAAAAAAAGTATTCCACCTGAATGACATTCAAATCCTCTATCCAATTAACATTGACACGCTGTTGGGGAATTCTTACAATTGACGTAGAACCTCCATTCCCAACATGAGCTCCATCAAGTTCCTTTTCCAAGCCTTTCAAGTGCGTATGGGGCTCAGGTTGTGATGTATTCCCAGAAAGTAGCGGAAACTCTTTGATTGCAATCCAATCATCTTTGATCACAGGACTGTCCATGTTTCCTGCAAACTTTTAAACAGCTTCTCTTTATTTAGTATAAGAAAAACATCTTTATGTAGTAGCTCTTATTTTTAGGCCTCGTGTCGGCGATACTTCGCCTATTGCGTCATTATTAGCAACCTTTGTGGTTGCTAACATGTAACATTCTGTATTGCTACTATTTTTTATGGCGAAGCGAAGCAACCACTTCGTAGCACTAACTACAAGAAATGAACAACGATTTGAAGACTTCGGTAGCATAGCTGGAAATAGGAACAGTAACATAACCCTGCGAGAGAATGTTTTCCTATAATATTGCATACATTCAGCTAAGGGTCCGCTCATTATTTAAGCTTCAGGTTGGGGTTGAAGAGAATTAGGTTGTTTAAATGATTTGTCAGGCAGCTTTAAGGTTGGGTACATCATTTTTTGTCTTATAAAGGTTGGGCAGCATACTTTTGATAGCTCTATATTGCTTGGGTAACTATTATTGTTGTTGTGCACAAGGTTGGCAAAAATAATTCGCCAAATAGACATTTGTCTTCATTCTCAACCTGAGGCATAAATAATAAATGGTCCTTTATGACTATTTTTCAACAATTGCTACCGTAATATGGGATTACTTGGGCCTAATTTCAGCTAAAACATTTCCCTATTACTTTTCATTTGCTATTGTCTCATAGAGAGATGGAAGAGCCTAAGTACTTAGTGGCCAAATAAATTTGTAAACTCACAATGCGCCATATTTCCTCTATTTTTGTAAAAACCTTGCTAGTCCAAGTAACCATAGTATGGGGCAACTTGAAACAGCAACTGGAATCTCTCAGTTTCTGCAGTTGCTATATTCTGTGGTACCTAGCACCATTTCCAACTACTGAAGAAGAGACAAATGTAGATCAAGGCAATGAACAGAAGTTACACAAATGCTAAAATCGACAGTAATTTTTTATTCTCCTGTGCATCTGTGTGAACAGGGGTTTCTCGAGCCACTGGAATCATAGGCTGGAATTTTTCCGTAGACTTCCCCTCGAAGAGAGGTTTGAAAACCGCTGTTGTACTTTGAAGGTTGTTTAACTGCACCTGAAATCACTTTTCATATATTTCAACATATAGAATAAAAGACATTCAAAATCTTGTGACTGATCATTCCCGTTCTATTCCATTACATAAGGTGGTCCAAGTTACACCCATTTTTTTGTAAATTTTCATTTACAAATTTCACGTAAATTTCATACCCATTCAATGACAATTATTTATTTGATAATAATTAGTCATCCTGCAAGATACCTATTTTGAAAATGGCTAAAAAAGCGTAGAGAAAAGGAATCAAAAAAGGAAGAGGAAAGAAGAGCAATGGACAAACGTGAAGCTGAAGGTAGCAACATTGAATGCAAGGAGGGCTAACATCTACATCAGCAGATTTGGCGAAATAGTAAAAGAGTGCATTGAACAGAGATGGGACATTGTATGTGTGTCAGAGTTGAATGTGAGAGCAGATGGAATTAGGCGATATACCCACAAAAGCAAGAGAAGATACTTTGTTGTGAAGGGCCGCAGCGGAGGACTAAAAGGAGCACTGGGCTCTTGTTTCGGGCACTTCCATTGCGCCTTCTCAGCATGCTCTCCCTATGCTCCCATTATCTACGGCTATTTAGTATACATGCCTTGCATATGCTAGCAGGATTTAAAATTGTATTGAAATTGAGCATTGAGTTGAGCAGGATAGAACTTGTCTAATCGATGTTAGGATGATGAAAATAGCTTCCATTTGATTGATTTTTTAGACTAAAATTCACATCTAGTCCTTTTCTTATCCCATGCTGGCCCATTTACAACATACTTAGTCCACTCAAGGAAATGTGGGAACTTGATGACAGAAAATGCTTTCGGAAAACGTTTTCTGTCATCACGTTCCCACATTTCCTCCGAACTATAGACTAACAATGACTGAGTTTTCAAATGTAATTGTAGCTTAACAGTTCTTTATCCTCAAAACGGAAATTTCCCTAAAGGTACAAATGGAATTGTAACAATATTTTCTTTCCCCCAGACCCCAAATCTCTTTCTTCCCCAAGGGACCATACCCCCTAGATTTTACCGGCTATAAATGTCCCTGACTGACTAGAGGTTACGAAACTCTAGGAGAATCATCTCTAATCACAATTACTCTCAAGCTTCAGAAATCTTGCTGAAGAGCCTTTGAAAGGTTCCCATAAAACATGAGCACATTGTTCGCTAACAGAACAGTCAACTAAAGAATTGTCAACTCGAAACTCCTAGAAATTTGGGGTGCTGGAAAGCATCAAAACTGAGAGCCTACAAAAGTTTTAATAGAACTTAAAATACATCAAAGCACTTTGCAACAAAGTTATTTCCATGGAGAAAATCATGCCGTATGCATTGAGTAAATAGAGTCTAGAAACATTCAAAATCTTTGGATCTGTTTGCGTCGATAATAAAAAGTATTTTATCACAGCCATCACTAGTTCATTGGCTTTTCTGGACAGTCACTTGTCTTGTCATCAGCTGGCGTAATTGTTATGCAGAGAAGGACAACTGATCTCCAGCCTGTTCCAAATCAAAGTTTTAAGATTTTGCGTACCGATCCATAGTGTGTTGATGTTTGAAGAGAAAATGCATGCACGAGCGCGAAATTCTTGCAAAGAGGCACCAAGCTATATTTCGGAACTTCAAAGAGGCATTGCCCGGAAGATCCTTGTCTACGGCCTTGTATACAAATTGCGTAATCCTCCTATTAGCCTCACTTCCACCAGTTGCATGGCTAGTCAAAGATGGCGCAGGTAGGTGATTGAAAAGTGTCTACTTTACTTGCTGCAGCTCCTCACTTATCATTTGTAAAGAAGGGTAATCTTAGAAGTATTCAATGTCCTTTGTTGTACTCGTGCTTAAAATGTGTTTGACGAAGAAATTTTGTTTGCTTTTCTGCCACATCAATAGAGTGAAAAGTTCCCGTTTGCGCATAATTTTTGTTATAGATCTGAATGTACTTCCAGATCAGTTAGAGAAAGATCGCCGAAATGAATTCAATAAATATACTGTAGAGCACGTAACCATAGCTTAAGCTATTGTTTAGAATGGAGTGATTAATTTCAGTACTTGTAGCAAAAACAGCTGAGTACTGACAGGGCAGGTACTATCCAAAGTCTGGAAAATCTTTCCAATAGGCTATACAGCAAAGCACGGCAGATATTAGCATGATTTTGTGCAGAGGAAAAAACTGTCACTTTTTTTACAACAGAATGTTACATCATAAACTAAAGTTTTGTAACTAAATATTTGTTTGTGCATATTCCACACTTGAAAATTGTGCAGACTGACCAATTAGGGATTCTTTAAGTTAAAAGTGATTTGAAGATAGTTCAAGTAGGTACTGCAACATATGCCACCTGCTATTTTTTCCATTGGAAGAAAAATAATTTTCTCAGCTATGAAGTAATATACATCATGATTTTCCCACCAGTAAGCAATTTGATTTTACATTATTATCAGCTTATAGTTCATGTAATGTACATCACAATAAGTTTTTAGTTCATATAATACTTTTTAGATACAGCTGGGCCTAGCCTTGGCTCACACAACCTTTTATTTTTCTCATGCTTCAGGTTTCAAGATTATTAAATACCAGGCACCTGGTATTGAGCTCAAATCAACAGCTTTCAAGCCTAATGGTTGGGAAAGAGATGCCACTATGTGGTACATTGTCAAGAAAGTGTGTAGCACCAGCAATGTCAAAGCTCTCATCTCACTTACAGGTACATACTTCCTATACAGAAATATGTATATAGGTTTCCAATATTTACGCATAAATTTTTTTACTATGAAAGTAAGAGATTGGTATGAAATAAACAAAGCATGAAAGTTATATTTACCCAATGTAAAGCTTGATGCTGTCGAAAAAAATGCTTCCCCACATTTTTGCAATATTTTCTGCTCAATATTTCAAAAACCCTTGTTGAATATTGCTGACACAGAATTAGCAAAATTGGTATGCCTTCAACACAGCAAGTTGTTGAACTGGCTTTTGAGGTATGGATATTGATATTAAAGGGCTTATTAAATGCAAATTATTCATATACCATGGCTATTTGTAGAATTTTGGTTTGTAAGCTCTGGTATGTTGCTGTGCTAAAGGAAATACATCCAGAAAATATGCAATCAGTATTCAAGCCTAAAAGCTACAAATAGATTGGGTTAGGATTGAAAGTTTTTAAAATGGAAAGGCTCTATATTTTACTCAGCTAATGTTAATAAGCAGGAGCAAAATGCATGGGAGAATGACACTTGAACAGGCAAAACAGTACATTTCGCAGGGCAATAATTGAAAATGTTGTCATAGACACATGTCATGCCTGACATTAACCAAATGAAATTATTTCAAACTTAGCAAAGACTATTTTTGTATTTAACATTAATCACCAATGATCTTCTTTTGGATCTGTGGTGCTATTACAGATTTCATTTTTTCAGAGCACATATTCCACTTTACAGGGCAAAACCTGTCACATCCCAATAGATAGCATATAATAAAATATGGCCTTCAATTGTTCCAGCCTAAGCCAGTGCATTTTGTAAATTTTTTGATTTTAGTATTTTTTGGAACTTCTTGGAATCGTACAATCTTGCTTTGTGACACACAGGATATTTTCATCATTAGACAAATCATATCCATTGCTGAGTGCATGAATTTTAATTTTGTATTTTATTGTTACAGCTGCAGCTTGCATATGATGTCAAGTGAAAAAATGATGCAATATTTTTCATTCTGCTGGTGTTCCATATTATGTCAAGTTTTATGAAAGTTTTTTCTATTTTCTTTGTGGTTTTTTGAAGGTGAGATCATATCAAAAGCCACCAGAAAGACCAGGGCTGCTTAGAAGGTTCATTGATAATTTAAAGGAGGGACTAAAAGGAGATAAGGCCTTGCAGGTAACTTTGCCATTTTACTTTGGCTTATATCTTGCATTACTGATAAAAGCTACCTTTAGGATATTAACAAGGGACTTTATTACTTCTTTTATGCTTTTGGATAAGACTCTAGAACACATGATATGAGAGTTGTGTCGCCTTCATTCTGGTTGGCTGATGTCCTTTGGTGGGCAAACCAAATCCTTATATCGTGTTGAATAAGTCTAAAGTATGATTGCAACTTGCTCAATATTAAATGTCCAAGAATAAAGCTACTTTGACTACCTCTGAAGGCTTGGAAGGTTTTTGAAACTCTTCTTCAAAACATGGTTGCATTTTATTGATAAATTCATCAAAACAACCTTACAGGAATATGAATTACAGAGGAGCAAAGGCAACAGTAACCATTTGGCAAAATGTTCTACTCAATCTGCCTGCATTGACTAATTAAATCTTACCAGATAGTACCAAGGAAATTCTCTTCAGGCATAGACATCTTGCCAAGTGTTTGCAGCAAAGCAGAAATACTTCCTTGTATGCTAACGCACAATGGCATAGTTCAGCAAGAAATAGCAGGTGTAAATAACAGCTATTTTATGCCTCACTTTTCAAGTTTCTCCATTGAAACAAACTGACAGCTGTCTTTCTTCAGGCCTAAATTATACAACTTATTTGGCCTTTTTCGAACTTGACTTGATAATAGAGGATTGTTGTTTTGCAGTCAAATTCAGTCAATAAACACTACAGATTTGGTCAACTTTAGTTATTGAAGTCAATTACAATGCAACGGCTGTAGTTAATTACATCAAAAGCCTTATTTTACTTGCGTCAAATACAAGAAATGAGTTTGACACATGTGAAATACAGTGCATGATCTTGGCCAAGGTAAATTCTGAATTTAACTCTGTTGAGTTCGATGTATATGAAGTGTGCCATTTAATGAAAGCTGTAGATTGCAGTTCTCTACAACAACTTCAATGAAGTAGCTTATAAGCTCTGACATCGAAACATTTTGCATTGTTGGAAAGTTTGATGGTGAATGCTATGCCTGCTGCATCTTAAAATTTTTCTGTAGCACTTTCAACTATTTTTGTGTGAATTAGGCTGCTTTGTTTTGCCCACCAAAGTGCATTAGCCAATCAGAATCAAGGTGAGGTAACTCTCATGTCAAGTTTTATAGAGTCTTATTGCACAATGAATTTTTTTATGACACATAATATTATTCTTGTATGCATACTGATTCCTCTTCATCCAATGTTTGTGTATCTTTTTTGTGCATAGGAAAATTTGAAGCAGTTCCAAGAAGAGGCAAAAAAGTATGAAGAATCAGAAGCCCTAAAAATGGCCAAGCAGCGCATGTCATTTATGGGAAAGCTTAAAGTAATATGTCCACAGAAAATTATCTGTATTTGCTATGAGTAGTGTTGTTGGTTGCACTAAGGTTCAGTTCATTTTATGCTTGTATTGTGGAGACATCACAAACAGAAAACCTGTGCTCCATAATGGAGTTAGACAAATTCATGTGGATATGCATATATTTATGCATTCAGCCTCCAGTTAGGATGTAGTCAGTTGTTGGCTTGTCCATCAAAAGCTGTGCACCTTATGTGTGCATCATCGAAAAATATGGTAAAGAAATGCACATCCATATACCGTAAATCTTCGATTAAGTGCCCGGGCGCTTATTTGATTGTCGAAGCTTTAGGGTGGGCGCTTTGTCAGGACGGGCGCTTATTCGGGACGGGCACATATTCAGGACGGGCGCTTATTTAATAAAATGGATTTACATACAATTCAAGAAAAGTAGGTTTTACAGGAAATATTTTTCTTTGAAACAATGAAATAAAACATCTCTATAGTATGTTCATAATATCGATATCCTCGTCACCCTCTTTGTCCAAGTCGACCTATTGAATCGATATCTTCACACCTATCGAACTGTCCTGTCTTTTGTCAATTTTCCTAACCACTGAAATGGAGGAAAAAAAGACTTGTGAGCAGAAGTAGCTGGTAAGAGAAAATGTGAAATTGGTCTGGTAGTTCCGGTAAAATACATTGCCACAACGGACGATTTCAAATTTGCGGAAGTTTTGTTGAAAAATCTCAATGAGGAGAAGAAAATTGTAGATATTAACATTCAGACAACTTACTTAAAGAAATGTCCTTGTTTCTGTGAAAAGAAAAATGAATGAAAAATACAGCGAATTTGCGTGTGTTTAATGTAGTAGATTCCCCTCTTTAATGCTTCACAATAGTCGTAATGAACTGTCATCTTATTAATTAAAACTGAATGTTTTTTCATTATGAAATACAAAGATGACCATTTTCTCATTAGGGAAACCTTGATGAGTATTCTGGTAAAGTGACAGAATCATGGAAGTCTACTTCTGAATCAGTTTCATCAACTTTTGGAAAGGTTTGGGTTTATATTTGTATATATCTTTCACAATTTACTTATTAACAATAGCAAACATAAAGCATTTTTTAGCCTCTGATTCAGTATTGCACTTTAGGGCATAGACAACAATTGATGGCAGAGCACTTTATTTCTTTCTTTGCTTTTTACATTAGACTTATTGTTTAGTTTACTCCTTTGTTCCACCTAGTATTTAACATGATTTTTTGTTTTGTCCTTGTACACTTGGTTGATAATGGTCCAGCATGAACTGCAAGATTTTGAAGTATATAATTGGAATTTTCTGAATCAGACTTGTTATTATCAGCAATTTATTGATGACAATGAAGTTTGTCCCTAAAATGGTAGTGGCATTGATATTCTCAAGAAATTCATGGTTTTCTATTGATCTACCAATGTCTATGATCTACAGTTCATTAATGTTCTGTTGATGCAGTATGATATTGACTTTAGTAGCTCATGCTATTACATAAATTCTCATCTAACTTACCAAATCAGTGTCCTTTTTGTAGCAAATGCCTAGTATCACAACTTCCACATTCTTTCACAGCATTTGGAATTCTCAAGAAGATATGATATTGACTTTATTTTCAAGTTCATGCTTTTCATGCCTTTATTTTACTTTTTTTAAGGCTTATGAAGATGCCAGACAGTCTGAAATATACAAAAAGACTCAGGGATTTACAGAAGAGGTAAATATGAAGCAACTATTTAATCCTAAAGATCATAGTATACACATTAAATGTTGTAGATGAGATGATTTCACTAAATGATCCAATTCTTGAATGGCAGTGTTAATTGCATTGTTATCAAAGAAAGATTCAGAAGAGGTAAATATTCAAATAGTATCTTGTTAGTTTTCATACCAAGCACAATCATAGTCACTCAAAAGTTAAACAAACAGGCTGTTACATAAACTAGCACTAAATGTGTTACTTCAAGATTTATAGACAAAATGGCTGTTAATTACCTTTACAGACCAATTTTTGCACATGGTTGGCCCAAGAACTGTAAACGTTGTGCAACTTATTTTCACAGATCCGTCAGTTTTGAGAAATTGCCATAAGTTGTTTGCAATTTAAGAATTTTGAGAATTGTTACATTGCTGGCTAATAGTCTTGGAGTATTGGTTTTCAAACAGGAGAAAACCAGATACTAGACAATGTTTTGCTGCATACTGAGTGTGAAAATAGTACCTCTTTATCCCACATTTTTCTTTTATTCAAAGCTCAATTATTCAAAAATCAGTTCTTCAGAAGTCAATTGTTCAAAAATCTATTTTCCTGTATCACCAATTTTTTCCTTAGTTTTGTGGAACAGGTTTTTACACTTGCTCACTTTTTGACTGTAATTCTGCAAACATTTTCAATGCAAAGACTTGTTTTTTATAAGAAAATGAGGCTCAAATGGCCAAAGTCTTAAAAAAGTCTTAAGAAAATTACAAGGCTCAATTTCCTAAATTAAGTTTCTTGTTGGGCAAAATTTGATATTACACCATAATTACATTCAAAATGATAAAGATGGAATTCAAATTCAAGCATACATGATAAACAAAGAAAGTGTTGCCCTGTTTATTTCAGTAAAATTCAAGAAAATGTTAAGAAAATCTCAGTCTCACCTTCAGGAAAAGTTAAGAAAATTGAGGCACAGGCAAAATGATGGTTTTCTTATAAAAAAGCATACACCCCAAACATTTTAACCCCTAAGGTATGCCTTCTCAAGCCAATGTGGTTTTTTATTGTAATAATCAGCTCATCCACTAGATATAATGTTTGTTGAGTATGTAAATAGTATGATATAGAGTTATTTGAGTGGCAGCTTCCCAAAAGAGAGCAATAGTAAAGATCTTGTGCTACAACTACATTGTGAGCAAATTGCTATTGTAAAAATTATAATTGCAAAGCAGAATTGTTAGATTGTCTAAGTTCTTACTTCATGTCATTTTTGAGTATCATGTGGAAAGTTCTGCAACATGGATACCAGTATACTGGGCTTTAGACTTCCTGCATTCTTTAAGAATTGTAGACTTTCTATGCAAATTTTTTTAATCCCTGCTTTAATTTTCTTTATCAGATGATGATGCCTGATGTCAAATTTTCTTTATTTGATTTACACTTTTTTCATCTTCAGCTTGGGAAAACTGCAAAAGATGCTGCATCAAAAGTATCACATCAAAGTGAAGAAATTGGCAAAACTGAAGCATTCAAGACTGTCACAAAGGTATAGTTTTTGCATCATTTGTGATTCCCTTCACAATTCTGTTTCAAGAGCTTCTGATTAGCTTTCATGTTTACAATACATTACTATTTATGCATATTGTTGTTAATACTCAATTCTGTCAGAGATATTCTTTATTTTATATTGAATGTCATTCCATGGTATTATAAGCAGTATATGATTTGTTTACACAACTGTGTTTGATCATCCATTTGTGTAATGCTATTTTGGGTTGCACTTAATTTCCATTGGTCTGTGTTATATGCCATTTCATTTATGTAAACAGATTTCCATGCATACTTTTCACATTTCTGTATTTTCAAGTGTTCCTTTTCTCAACATACAAATAGCAAAGAAATAGATGTTATTTGTTAATTTACCCATAAATTGAAAAATAGCATTTATTTCATTGCTATTCACATGTTGAGAATAGGAACACTTGAAAATATGAAAACATGAAAATATGCATTGTGAGAAGCCTGTGCAATTGCTATCTGAATGAGAGGTTTATGTCTATCTGTAGATTGCACATATGACAATATTCCCAAACAGGAAATTTTTTATACAGTTAGATTAGCAACTTACAGTATGACCAGAGTAATGTTCCTTGTTAATTGATTATTACAATTTCTGACATTCTTCCCATTTTGTCTGCCTAGGCTTATAAAGTGGTGGAAAAAGAGCTTCTTGAAGATATAGTTGACCAGTCAAAACCATACAAAAGACCAGGTGTGCTTTTAATTACATTTTGCTTTTTGTGTGAAAAAGTGGCTGTGGAATTGTTGAATGTCCATGTTTATGTTCACTAAAAATTTGCATGTGGTTTATCTTAAATTTGCAATTTTTACGTATTTTTTAAATGAGCATTTCGCTTACTCATTTACACTTGCATTTTGAATTGCAGAACAGCTGCGTGCTCGTACAGTAAAGCATGGTGACACTGAAGGACAAAAAGTGGAAAAAGAAGTAGAAGCTAACACGTATGTTAAAATATCCAATTTATTTTTGCTTCTTATCTTATTTTTGGGTTTAATTGACTTTGACAATTATTGCATTGTTTTACCATCCATGTCACTGGCCCCTTTGATGACTCATGTCACAGGCCCCTTTGATGACTCATGTCACTGACCCCTTTGATGACTCATGTCACTGGCCCCTTTGATAACTCATGTCACTGACCCCTTTGATGAATCATGTCATTGACCCCTATGATGAATCATGTCACTGACCCCTTTGATAACTCATGTCACTGACCCCTTTGATGCCTGATATCACTGGCCCCTTTGATGCCTGATATCACTGGCCCCTTTGATGAATCATGTCAATGACCCCTTTGATGCCTCATGTCACTAGCCCCTTTGATCCCTCATATGACAGGCCCCTTTGATGAATCATATCAATGGCCCCTTTGACTAAGCTTTTTTCTTCATTAATGATTTCCCTATTATTGATTAGCTTCTCACAGCATTTCATCTGCCCGAGAGTGTGATAGTGTAGTGTTCTATGTATATTTGCTTTATTGCCAACTGTCAACGCATGCCATCTTACGAGATTTCTCCTGATAAGTTATTGCTATCATCTACTAACGTGTGCTATAAGCAAAGCATTCCTTTTGCTAAACATTTAGCAATAGGCATGCTGTGCTTGTAACACATATTAGTAGATGCTAGCAACAACTTGTTTGTGCTAGAATTGTGATAACTTGCTAGCGCTAGTATTACGGGCATTTGCATATTTAACTGTTTTACATGCATTGGTAATTTCGTTGCCGAAATTTGCTTTTAGGATTCATAACTTTTATGTGATAAGCTGAGCTTTCAATAGAAAGCTGCAACCGGAGATTTATCTCCGGCTACTTCTGCCTGAACTTGCGTATATTTTTTACTTGAAATGGAGTTAAAAAGTGCGCATAATTGGTGGCCTTCTTTGGGGCAAAGCTGCCTACTATTCATGAACAGTCTCTTCTCTGTTTATTATTGAAAGCTCTGCAAGTGATTGAAATTCTCAAATAATTATTTATAATCGATATAGTATTTGTTCGTTTTAAAGCTGGATTATTATATTTGATGTTATTGATAACAGCTTCATACTGGTTTCATCATGAAAGCATATCATTTGCATGTTCATGACATTAACAGTTTTGTTTTGTTAATTTTCTATGCTCAGTAGCCAAGATTATCTACCTCCTTTTGCTGTATGTAAAATGACTAAGCCACGTTCTCCTTCGCAGCGATGCAACTGGTGTTGTTTTGCATGCAGAATCAAAATGGCAGCAGCAATGGAAAGATTTCAAAGATAACAATCCTGTTGTTACTGGTGAGTTTTCTTTGATTGTTTGTTTAGTAGATAACAAGGATGTGGTGATAGGGGCCATGGGGTGTCACGCCCCCCAATATTTTCAGAATTGCAAGAAAGTTGGTCGAAAGCCAGCCATGCTGCAAGAGAAATGGTCACAGTAATTTCTGTGACCTTTTTCCAGTAACAGTTAGTGAAATGGTCAAAACGCCGCCCCCACCTTTGGAAAGTGCTTCGGCACATCTCGGGTATATAAACATCTTATATAAAGTATAAAATTGGTAAAGACCCAAAGTCTTTGACATAGAGATTTTATTTTGTTTCATGCCATAAACCTTATTTCCAATGATTTCAATATTAACACTTGAGATATTTAAGCACTTATGAAATAGTATCTTGAGATTTGATTTTAGAGCTGAGAAAATTGATATGCCATCCTTCCTACGGGATGCAATAAACCGCAGTTACTCCTTGCCTCGAGTAGCTTTGGTCTTACTATGTAATTGTCTTCAATCTTTAGGCGACATGTCTACGAACACCCTTGTTCTAGTAGAAATATATCAGGGTCAGATGCACCAGATTTATCATCATGAAGCAATTGAATATCAAAAGGCTTCGAAAATTTCGATGAGAACGACTGATTCATTCATTCATTCATTGATGAGTTGTTAATATTCTTATTACGATGTATGCAGCTTTTCTGTTTAGCAAAACTGAAATGCAGCATTTATGCTTTTAAACAGGGCTGTTTTCATTGAAGATGAAGTACGACGAAAGCGATAACATTGTAATCAGAGCGTCAAGAGTGGTCACTGATAAATTAACAGATGTGTTTAGTATGTTCTTGAAATTCCCGTTTTAATGTTTGTCAATTGTGGGTGATGCAGATTGTGAAATCTGTATTTATTATTATTAGTTGTATTGCTCTTTCCTCCTTCATTTCCTTTTACTTACAGTCATAGGTGGCACAAGGGAAGTGTTGGGGGGAGACAAAT
Organism: Cassiopea andromeda; assembly: GCA_018155075.1. NCBI lineage: Eukaryota > Metazoa > Cnidaria > Scyphozoa > Rhizostomeae > Cassiopeidae > Cassiopea > Cassiopea andromeda. The sequence continues at coordinate 435,316 of WIPJ01000175.1, forward strand.
ATTGCCAAAGGGCCAACAGTGAAAAAGGCAAGAAGATTTTAGTAAGTTAAACCCTTCAAATTCGCCAGAAAAAGAAGAGTTGGACGTGACAGTTCCGACAGTGTATAGAAATCTTCAAACATTTACGTGCCAATGAGGGAGCCCAGTGAAATTTTGAGGAACTCCAGACCTCCCCCCAACTATGCACACCCATAGCGTCACCCCTCCTTGTAACAAGCATCAAAATAATCTCTGTTGTTATTAGTTGTCAGGTCTGGGAAGCACGTATTGTTTGGTACAGAAATTTTGTTTTCAATGGATTCAAATATACTGCTGTTGTTCAATGATATTTCTCTGGAGACTGAGTCATTTTGCATGTGCTGCGCATCCTATTGTGCAAATTATTTACAATGTTCTAACTGGACAAATTCTTTTTGGAAGTGAGATGGTTCTTGATTTGCGAAATCCTCTTCACTCATAGACCCTGTTGATAACTTTTTGTTCGTTGAAGCACTAAGGTCTTGTGCTAGTGAGCCACGACTACCAAACCGGCTGACCAATTCTATAGAAATGTGATGCGACAGGTAAAAAACAGCTCATAAGGATGACAGTTTTATGGCGCTATTTCTCAAAAAGTGTGGTATTGGAAGAACAATCAGGCAATGAGAAAACAGAACATGAAGGTCAACATATGATTAAATGTAGTAGAAAGATGATATATTCTATAAGAAATATTTTGATTCAGTACCTTTCCTATTGGTTTTTCAATCCAAACTTCAGTCCCAAAAGGACTAGATTATTTTATAAATATAGAATTATTTGTAATTAACTTATTTTTGAACAAGCTTCATTGTTTATAATGCGGTGGTCAAAATGTAATTTTACATACTAGAGTAAAGAGTGTTGTGACAAGTGAACATGTGTTAGTAACATGTAGTCAAATCCTGAGTTCCGTTTTTGATTGTGCTGCTGTCACTTTCAAAGCATTTTCATATTGGCACCTACATCTTCCGTATGATACAGACTTTAAGAATTATCTCAGAACAAGATACTTGGCTTCTGCAAATTGATGCACTGTGCTAGTTCATGCTATTGCAGTTGATTTTGAATTGATTTGTTTATCTTTGCCGCTAATATCACTTTTCTTTTCATCCTATGTTAGAGGACGTATTTTCTACTTCGGAAATGGCTGCCACAATAGCAGAAATTACAAAAATAGATCCAAATTTCAATAAAGATAAATTTTTAATGGAATGTGAAAGAGAAATTATTCCTACAGTTTTAGAGGTATTTACAACTATATATGATCTGCCTATTTTAGTACTGATGGATGGCTGTTGAATTGATTACTGGATATCACTTGAACCAGAATGAGGCTATACACTCTTTTTTTATAAGAATAATTTTATGAGAAAACGAACCTGAAATTTGGTGGAAAATAGAGAACAAATTAAGGGCAAGGCTGACCTTGAGTCCTTTTTTTAAAATTTATTTGTGGAAAACGATGCAGGAGATTTCCACTAACAAATGGGTACAAGATATCCTTTCCTTTCTTGATCTGAGGAGTATTGACAGCCTTTAGACTTCTAATCTTACATTTTCACAAATTCGTTGCTCCTAGCGAAACTAGGTACTATACTAACATTGCCTGTTTATAATTGTTTGTAAACGTTTTCAAGAGACAACATCAATATTCAAGAGATACCATCTTGGTTGTAACATATCGCTCGCAATCAATCAAAACATCCAATGTTGTCTTGTATATTGTCTTTCTATGTATTTCTAAATGACCTACACGCTACTAATTTAAGAATAAACTAAGAACAATTTAGCTTCAAAATTTAGGAAAATTTATGAATAGCCAGCATCAACCGCAATCTTACTGGTTCTTATAAAACAAAGAGTGTATCGCAATGCATTGGTGTTTTTGTCATAGGAAATTTTATAGTTTTCATAATTATGCTTTTGCAGAGTATCTTCCATCACTCAACTTGGTGCTGAGCTGAAGTAATTGAAAAATGCGAGGTCTTCTCAAAATCAGTTTTGTTCATTTGTATTAGGTGTTTGCCAGTTCTCAAGGAAAACTCTCTTTGAAGAGGTTTTTGAATGAGATGATCTTTGGATTTTGTTGAGTGAGAAAATTCCACGGTTTTAGATGGCAATTAAATTGTTAAATTCTCAATCCTCGCTTTAAACATTTTAGAAAGTAGTCCTTACCCAAATAATGTTGTATATAAATATTATTGTTGAATATTATTAAATAGAATTTTTATTCCTACAATATTTAATATTATTCAACAATAATATTTATTGTTGTTGAAAGCATCAAAGGTGTTTGTCTCATGAGGAATTCAGAATTACAATATATAATTTCATTCACAATTTCCTTTAAAAGATTTTATATGCTTCCCTTCACCTCGGATATAGAGGATTGTGAGATTTGTCTTTAGAAGCATTCTCGTTTTATAAAGTGAGATTTTACTTCTGGTGTTTTCACAACTTCTATAAAAGTATGAAGGTGTCCAAAGAATTTCTAGAGTATTGGAAAACGACAGTTGCATCCATTATCAGAAAAAGAGGTTGAAAATGTTAATGTCAAGAAATATAGTATCCCTATGATTATGTTTCAGAAATATCAAGAGGTGAAAGTAGAAGAAAAAGCAGACATGTCTAAAACTGTAAATGAGGGATAGCAGCTAGTCAGTGGGAAGCTGTTGCATGTGTATTTAAGACAATGCATGGCAATAACTATAGAACCTTCCTAAGCAATTAAGATTAACTCTCTCTTTTTTAACACAAACGGGAATTTGATTTGCTTTTGAGGTGATTAAATTATCTAGTTTTATGGTTTTGCATGTTTTCTAAATATAAGCATCTTGTCACCCGTTATTCTATTTTAGTTTTCCATATAGTATTGATTTTTCTTTTCTCGTTGCAGGCTTTCATTAGATCTGATTTAGAAATACTTAAAGATTGGTGCCATGAAGGGGTAGGCAATTTTTTGTTTCATCACCTGATTATTTGATAGTGTGACCAAGGGACATCTCACACCTCTTGAAAAGCTCGGATGAAAAGTTGTTATACATTTCCAATCATCAAATGTGCGCCAAGCAACATATAAGGAGTGTGCTAATTTTTTTATTCTCTCGACCTGCATATTTATCATTTGGGATGCGGGGAGTTGGAGGACTCTGATCGTAGAGCGTACGATTATTATTAATCCCATTATACGTTGATCACAGGTTGATAGCTGACAAGTGGTGCCGTTATTTTCTTTGTCTATTTTCAATACTAATTAACAGTTCACTGCTCTACTTCTATACGACGTGCCTTTGCTTCATCTCCATTGCCATTCGCTGCTAGGACTAGCCTCTATTTCTTAGTTTTTTTCAAACAGTGCATTACTTCTATACAAAGATTTTGCATATTTTTCTTTTATAGGCCTTCAATATTTTGTCAGAGCAAATTAAACATAATAAATCTATCGGTAAAATAATCGAATCAAAAATTTTAGACATCAGAGATGTGGATGTAAGTAGAAGAAAGTCATTTATTAGCTTTTGTGTATCGTAATATTCCTTTTGTTGTCTTTCTTGTTTATATGTTTTTATTGCTTTATTTATGCTTCTCTATCTTCATGCTCTTTCTTGTTTACCAGCACAACGTGATTTTTGTGCAAATATAAATAATTTTCAGTTGTTTCCTGTGTAGAACATATACAGCGCATGTTATATGTACTTTTAAACATAGTCTTTGTTTGGTTTGAACTTCTTTCTTCACTTACTGAAGTTTGCCTAATATTGCCATTGTATTGATTGATAGCATGCAATTAATATGGTGTCGGGATTGGTAGAAGGATCGAACTAGAATGTAATACGATACTGAAAATTACTTAATGATATTATACAATGCTGTCAGGAATTCTCTGTCTACGATCTTTTAGAGAGCTGCTAATGTCAGGAATGAATGGAATAACGTCATTTAGGTATCAAGCATGGCGAGCGTTAAACGCATGGTCTATGTTGATGTTGATGATGATGATGCTGATGCTGATGATGATTGATGAAATTGATGCTGATGAAAATGATGATGATGATGATGATAGTGATGATTTATGGCACTGAGTGCTTTTCCATATTGTTTGTTAGATGGTATCTTTTATGGTTATTTGATTTCTTGTTGATTATGTATATCATGTCTCACTTCTGTGTTATAAATTTGGTGCCGTATGTTTCAGCTTGCTGTTGCAAAAATAATGGAACAGGGTCCTGTACTAATAATGACATTTGTTGCACAGCAAACAATGGTTGTTAAAGACACAAGAGGGAATATAGTTGAAGGAAAGGAGGTAGGCATGTTGAGGTTTCGCCGTTTTACCCTTTGTGAAAGCTGCTGGGTTTTGTTTGAGGAAGTAGAGCTCTTGGTTATGTATTTGCTTCTTTGCTTTTCATCGGGAGACCATGATCATGTCTTATGGTAAAATGTAGGGACCACAGTAAAACATCTTTTCTATTTGTTTGCCTTGATAGTATCCAAACTGAATTATAGCGACAGTAAATTTTCTGTAGCGCATCACAATACTTTGTTTTGAGCCTTGTTTCAATAAATGATATTTCACATAGATCATGGATGCAAGTATTCCCATGTCCAATTTGGTTGTCATTATGTCTGGAATTTCCTCTTTATACTTATCCTTCATCATAAATATTAATCTTTCCTCAGTACATTACGTCTTTGGTGGTGCAACGTGATTTTTGTTGTCTGTTTTCCCTGCAGTTTCTGTAGCTTTCATTAGCAAATGTTTTTCGTAAATCATCAATATGTTTTACTGTTTGCTTGTTGTATGACGTTTTCTGCAACATATGAAGTTTTCTACTTTGCAAAAGATTCAAGAATTGTAACTCTTTCTGCATTAATCTCAAAAGCTGTTTCCGTACATTCTTTGATGTTTTCCTGTTTACATTCATGGTCATCCTTATCAAACACATTTCTTGAGTGTAATTTCCTATTGCCAATATTTACTATTTTAATTAAAGTTTGACTTATTTATAACGGTGATTTATTAGTTTTTCATTGATTAATTTCTTTTTATTGTCAATTAACTATAAATTAATTCTGTGAACACTTTTCTTTGCGTTTTCGTGCTTTTCTTTTTTCCCGGAAAGGCATAATATGGCAGTTTTTGTCTTCTTCTATTTATCTGTAGGATCGCTATCGTCCTAAATGTGAATTATTTTGAATAGTGTAGATTTAATTTAATGTAATCATATTCTTTTTTAGGATAACATCGAAAATATTCATTACATTTGGGCCATGTGTAGAGACCAAACAATTTTTGATCCAAGGCAAGCTTGGAGAGTGTTAGAATTTGGTATACAACAAGCAACGCCTTGGGTATAATAATCCGTTAGTTAAGATCAATGCGTCAAGATGAAACCAAGTCATTGATTAGTCTTTGTTTTATCTGAAATGCCATTAATAAATTTATCAATGATCAGTGTGGTAGGTCTTTGGTTAATTTTGATATAAAGCAATGGCAATTTTAAGACAATTAGTGACATGTAGCTTTGCGATTGTGCAACAAATTCCCCTGTGGACCAAGTTCGAATTACCGCAATGTATTCTAATTTCTTCTCCCTGTTTCGCCAGGCTTGTTAAGATATCTACGCTTTGAATTATCAATGAATAATTTCTACTGATATGAGACCCTAGGGATACTGTGTCGATTTTTCCGCATTAGGTTCTGTGTCGGGCCAGAGGACTAGACGCGCCCATCTGGTTGGCGGAATAGAATTACCCAAATGGGTTCGGTAATATTCCAAAGAATCGGAATCATATAAAATTAGAGGACTGTATAAATTAATGAATTAAACTAATGAAAATATATAAAATAAATGTTAATAACAAGTTCTTCCTTACGCTTCTTTACTTCACTTGTCGCTGTGAAATCCAATGATCAAAGTCAAGGCGTGAGTTATCTTCAGAGTCCAATTCTGTAAGAGGGCTTTCATTCAGAAAACCATCCAGTGCCGTTTCGACAGTTCAATCACGTTACTTCT
>WIPJ01000175.1:441477-455324 GCA_018155075.1 Cassiopea andromeda
TTGATCCCTTCTTTTTGTTTGTTTCCCGAGCTCCTTCTTCATTCAATTCTCAATTTTCCATCTTTATCGAATGTCCAATAATCACAATATACTCGATCCAAAACCAATCAATCAATAAAAATTCAACTCAATAAACAATAAAATTCAAAAGTAAATAAACAAAACAGAGGTTGGGGGCTAGCGGCCACTTTTCCTACATACTGTATTGATATAACTATTTATCAGTCAAATTTAGTTTATGCCTTTAATTCTCATGATAATTTTATGCTGAAGTATGATTACCAATCCTTTCCCGGGTTGTCTGGCCCGTGTTCCACTATATACTTTTTTCATACAGTATCTTTTCCTTGCCTACCTTTACACAAGGTTTGCGGAAGCATGAGGTAACCCTCTTTCTCCAAAACCTAAACCGTATAGAGCTGAAAGGATTCTATCTCGTCCCTACTCTCTCAACCTTGGAAGAGGTGGGGTATATTCATCCATAATGATATTAGCTGTGCATATTGGTGCAATTAAAGCAGTATTGTTGTAGTTTCACGAATGGAACTGTGTAAATTCGCGTTGTACTGTTGTGACTCACCAGAAATATAGATGTATAGTATAACACTTTTTATGCCTCTTTGGAGTGTAGTAGTTGCTTATCAGATTGGTACTTCATTCTTCAATTAGCAATAATTTTCTCAATGTGTATCCTTCAATGTGCTTTCTCTGCTTAACTATTTGTGGCATGTCCGCAGCTGTTCTGGTGGTTTAGCTTTGTGCTAAAAATATTCAGTAGTTTCCGTACGGATAACTGTATACTACTAGGACATACACTAAAGTTACAACCTTTGTCAACGAGTTAGTGAAAGGAAAGAGGTAGAATTCTGATAATTCCCAATTGAGCTACGTAGTGCTTGAGCCATGTGCCCGACTAGCTATTAGAAGTCTTGCTTGGCATGTGGTTGTTTGAAGCCATGAAAAATCAGAAGTTAAAATACTTTCTCGTGTTATTACCAGAAGGTCAATCATGCGTTTGGATATTAGGGCTAACGAGATTCAGAGCTGCTATAACTCACAATTTTTGGGGTTCATTTTGATATTTGAGAGGTAGAATTCGCGAGGCGTTAGTTTATTTATTCATAATTACTGATAGATTTGTTGCATGTAATTGCGTCATCAGATTTTTCAGGAAAGTTCGTTCTAAATACAGCGATGCTGTTCATTTCACTCTGTCAGCTCATGAAGTATTTTAGTCATGAGCTAGAGTTTATTGCTTTTTCACTGCCTACTTTGCTTACGTTTGTATTCAAAAATTGGATAATTGCAAGGATTTTGCAGAATTTCTGGAGGAGTTTGAATGTTCTTTAATTACTTTGCTGCATTGGCCATGCTACAGAAAGTGCTCATCGCTAGAACGCCATTTGAAGCAGCATCATAATAGACCGCAACATAATATATTACAATAACGACAATAGCAATAGCTGAAAGCAACAACAACAGCAACAATGTTGAAGTGATTAAAGAAATCAAATGATCAGAGATAGAGAACATAGATTGAAATGTAGAACATCAAAGAGCAAAAGAAATTTTTGGAGATAGAATGGAAATAGAGAGAGAGATAGAAAAGAAGTGACCAGAAAATGTGAGAAAAGAGATGTCAAAATTAAGATTAGATCACAGTTTGGAATTAAAATGATATAGATTTAAGGTAGGGAAGGACGTTGACAACAAATGCAAAGCATGTAAAACAATAAGGCAGGTATGTTTGGAATGCGAAGGGCTAAGAATAAGACTATTACAAAATTTTGGCTGCAATGACATAATGAAGATGTTTGTTGAGGAACCGGAGAAGAGCATAGGCTTCCTTGAGAAAATCTTCAGCGACCTCACGCAGTAATAGAAGAAGACATCAGCAACAGCATTAGACTCTGATTATTCGTTGGATCAACTTCCATGTGTTGTTTAGGGGCCATCAACAGGGCTTCAAGTTGAACGGTATGGAACAGCATAAAAATATGTTCTTGGTTATGTAACATTTCACTTTTGTCAGTAAGTATTTCGCGCTGTATAAACAATAGTGGTGAAATAGGCAAAGGTGCAACGAATATGCGACAAGTTCATAATGCCTTTACCACCTCAAGATTTGTTTAGAAGTTGCTTATGCATGTCTCTGCAATTATGAAACATATTACCCTATAGTCTCGCATTAAGGCGCCGGCGCCTATATCCGGATATTTAAAATTTCTGGGTTTTCAAGGCTAGGAAATAGGGCCGCGTATAGGCGCCCGGCGCCTATAATTTTCTGGCAACAAAATTAGGGGTGTATCGGATCGGCATTTTTGCAACTAAATGTCGTCCCTGTGTATTTGAGTTTAACTGCTTCATCACTGGACATCACGTATAGAAAGATATATGGACCCCACGTATTCAAGAGGAGCTGACTTGTAAAACAGAGCCTGATAATCAACACGATAAATATGCCGTGAAAGTTCTGAAAGATGGTGAAATTGTAGGACACATTCCACGACTATTTTCTAAAACTTGCACCCTCATTTTGCTGTCCGGTGGCTGCATGAAAGTTTGCGTAACAGGAAAACGAGAGAACAAAAGAGGAGAGGGGCTGGAGGTCCCTTGCTTAGTGACTGCCAAGGTGTCAGAACATATTCTATCAAAAGTAGAACCAATTATTAAAGATATATGTAAAAGACTAATTGAAAATAATTCAATCTTCTATATGAAAATCGCTTTATGTTATTTCTTTGTCAATATACGGTAAGAAATACGATATTCAAAAAACCGGGCCAGATATAGGCGCCACGGCGCCTTTATACGAGCGGTGCCTATATGCGAGATTATAGGGTAAATGGAAATGGGAACAAGCACAAAGGTGACAAATTTGCTATGCACCAGGTCATCCTTTAACACTTTCACAACGGGTACATTGGGCCAGTTGGCCCTCTCCCTAGCCCTGTAGAAAAGCATTTTTATGCCGCATTTGGTCCAATAATTTGGACTTTTGTACTTTGTGTAGCAATGATAGCAAAAATAATGTTCTCGATATTTATTCTTGATGCTTAGATAGTTAATGGGACACAAAGACTGAGCTTGGCGAAGTCGAAGCACAGCTGAGCAGACGAAGCCTTCGAATTAGCTCGGCACAGCAGTCAAATCTTGAAAGATTCTTTACAATGAACATACACTGAGACGAATATTTGATCTTCAGCGTTTCTTTTCCACCTATTTCCTGACGTCAAAACTCGCAGCAAAAACTAAGCACAGTCCAAAACAAGTAGTGCATTACTGGCCGATGCTCAATGTTAAAAGCCGATGCTCAATGAGGTAAGAAATGTAGAAAAGTAAGTTGACTTTTAAGAAAAAACAAGGTAATACTCACAAAACGCTTTGCAATAGATTAAATTAATTCTAAACTTTTGTTATCTAACTTATAGAAGAAACAAACGAAATTTACTACCATCTGTATGGAAGAGTTTCAAACTGACTTAAAGGTTTGCTAGGCAGAAGGCAGCAATTTAATGGCACCCTAAGTGACAGAAAATGTCCCCTGTTCTGACTAATTTCTATCAGTTCTTGAAGCAACTAAGGACGGAAATAAGAACAACAATGAGTAGGCTTAGTAACGAGGAGGTTTTTGTTTTTCGTACTTCGATCTGCCTAATGCTACACCAAAGATAAAAAAATCGAATCCTACACCGCAAAAGAACTTGCCTCAAATCCATTCCATATTCTGAACTTCTTGTTACAATGGCTTGCTAAAAACATTGTGGAAACACATTTTAGTATATCAGGCACCTTCAGCGAGGTTACAACTATGCAAAACAGATAAAAAAGACATGCTAGGTAAGTATACAACTCTATACATAAATGCATCCAAGCTTAGTGCTGATCAAAGCAACCTCAAGTTTCTACTTTCAAATAAAATCATAGAATTTCTTTTACAAGAAATATCTTTTCACTCATATATCTATAAATACCTGTTGGAATGAGGGGAAAACCAATTTGATGCTACGTGGACGAATTGCCGGACGCGAAGTCAAATAAATAATTCGTTGAAATTGTGACGTCAGATTGCAATAGTGAAGAGTGAGGTTCGCAGCCTTACTTTCTGTTCGTTTTAATTCTTCTAGAATTATGGCCATATTTTGAAAATGGTAATCAGACATGAAAAATTCATAGGAATTTCTATCACACTAAGGTGGAAAGATATATGTGCTTGATACAAAAACAGATGTTCTGATGATAAATATTGAATTCGGCAGTATTTATTGTAATAACGTTTGCAGCGCAGCCTGTGGCAATGCCTGAAATTCACTAGAAACTGAGCAAAATAGCACTACAGTACATATCCCAGATACCCAAACCATTGAGAAAATTCACTACAAGAGGGCCGACAACACTTTTAGCTCCAATCATTCGAGTGAAGTAACAGAAATTTATTGCTTTTTAATATTCATGCTAAAGGGGGTAACACTTAACGAGGATCTATTTCAAAATCATACTCCAACTTGTGGTGTAGAAGCTTATCTAAAGCATGGCCATATAATATTTTTCAAAAGTATTAACAAGATTATGCCATCTACTTCGTTATAAAATCGAAGTGGCCATGTCACACATAAACATGTTATCACCAGGTAGATATACTACAAGTCGAGTTGCCACCAGGACTTTGCTGGTGTTAATTGACTAAATGAATCTTATGCTGTAGTTCTTGTCTCATTCTCCTCCACAGAGTACATCGTACTTGAATCGTCTCCATGTAATTCGCTATCTTCTGCTGGCCCAGTGACATATTCTGCCTTTGAGTCACCGGTAACCACACCCTCATCTATGTACACACTACGTATATTTGATCCAGGTACGTCAAACATTGGATCGAGCAAAATCTTCTCCTGCAAATCAAAAGTGTAATGGAAGTTCCAAAAATAACTGAAATGGCTCTTCAACAAGGTCATTCTTATTCACTAAGACAACACACTTTTATTTGGTTGGCAAGAAATGGTAATTGTTCATAACGAATGGGCATCAAATATACGTTTTTTCATAAATTTATGGTAGAGGGGTTCAGCTTCCCAAACCAGCCATCATGCAATAATAAAAGGCACACCCAAAACAAATGGAAAAGCATTTTAAAAAATGAGAAAAAAGCATGAAAATCCTTCAAAATACACAGAAAAGCATGACGATCCTCCGATCATTCAAGGATTGTTATAGAAGTAGTCAGGCTTGGATGATTAGAAAAGAACGAACCCAACCTCAGTGGCAATTTTAGAGTTGCCTTTCATGCTACACTATCAAAATGAAATATTCAATCAAGCATTGCAGAAATTTGCAGCAAAATTCTCTCAAATCTTATGAAATATACTCTCAAAATCAATTGAAAATGGGAGCATAAAATTTGAGTACCAACCATTATAGCTTTTAAGCCCCTTGCCCCAGTCTTCCTTTCCATTGCAATCCCAGCAATTTTCTTCAATGCGTCAGGGGTAAAATGGAGGTCAACCTGTTAAGAGAAGAAATGCAAATCAAAAGCCAACGTTGAAATTCATTGTCATTAAATGTATTCACCGTTTTCGTAAATTTTCATTGCAAATTTCCTACACATTCTACAACAATTAGAAAAACACTGACAATTACAATACTTGCAATAGCATTTTGATGGAGAAAAAAGCTCATCAATTTCTGGTTAGAATACGATGACTTGATCATATACATGCAGCAGGTAGCCAATTAGTAAGAGCTGGTTTCTATATAATCGTAAGGAGTCGTAAAAGTTAAACATGTTCAACTTTTTCAACTGATCTTTAGACTGTCTGCAACTCTAAGACTCCTTAAGATTATATGGAAACCAGCCCTAAGAAATCCAAACATGAAGCTAGACTACTGATACGATTCATTTTAAGCTCTGCACTGGAAATTGAATCAAAAAGCATCTATGTTAGCCTCGTCGCTCGTGCAACTCGGCTTACATAACAAAATAGCACTGAAAGTGAGATTTTTATTTGCTTTCCTGTCATAGAGTAAATGGCCTCTTATAAGAAACCATAGCAAGGAGGCAAATGTAAATAATGGGCCTCAATTTCATTCAAAAATGGCAGATGAAGTCATTAATGTGAAGGTGAGATCCTACATTCATGTATTAAAACATCAAAAAGAAAAAAGGACGATCTACTGGAGGGTCAAAGGTGTAGAATATTGTAATTGGAGGGGCAAGCATGACAACTTGGCGGAGAACTGCCTCCCCCTTCTAGTATAAATGTTAAAAGAGGGCTTGATAAAGGAGACTTCCTCACATTATGCTGGCAAAAACGAATGAAAACATATCAGAGCAAAGCCAATATTCCACAGCTGTTGAATTTAAAGAGTAATGCAGAATTACAAAGCATTTCATACATTGTCCATCTGCAATAAATGTCGATATTGCGGTACAAGGGCGTGTCTCGGCTCTTGCAGAATTCTAATTAATGACTCCACACTGAGTGAATGCAACGAAACCAACACTGGCAAACGGCCAATAAACTCCGGGATCATCCCAAATTCAATCATATCTCGAGCTTGCACTTGGGATAATAAATTATCCTTTTCCAAGGTGTCTTCTTTTGAGTTTCTATCTGCGATTTCTTTCAGGTCTAACTTCTTTGGATCTTGCTTATGTGTTGCAGCACCTCCAAACCCTAGGGACTGCAACATAAAAACTGTGTAAATGAATTAGTAAAGAAAGAAAACAGAATAATAAAGAGAAAGAGACACTTGGAAACAAAGGTACTCTGGCTACCTAGCAACAAGAGGCTCATTATAGATAAGGGGCAAGGTCTTATTTTATCCCACCAGCATCAACTTGTTTTGAGTAGCTTTATACCAAAACAAAAGTAGAGAAAAGCCAAAGTGTTCATTATATAAAATGTACCTTATCCGTTTTTCTCCTTGCAATGATCTTGTCCAATCCATTAAATGCGCCAGAAGCAACAAACAGAATATTAGTGGTATCAACAGGAACACTTTCTCCACGCATCTTTCTGGACGTTCTTTCTGGTACATTAACAACAGTACCCTCTAAAATCTTTAATAAACCCTATAGTATCAAAGAGTTCAATCGCTTTAACAAAACAGGAAAACACTGAATGAACCACTTCTATCACTGCCTCTATTACCTCTGGTAAACATGTATTGCTTCCACAAATATGAGAACTGCCTGTAAAACTGCCAAAATCATAACTCAAAACCAATAGATTAATTATGACATAACCAAAAATAAAGTTATGATATGATTAACTTAGGAAAAAGAGAAATCCCTTAACACATATCTAGTTAGCAAATTTCACAGAAATGCATCAATATCAATGACATCATTGACAGTCTCTAACTTTGATCTCTGCTACCTTTGACTATATGTGGTTAAGATACTAATGACCATTAAAGCAAAACTGAAAAAGTCCTATTGCCTGCGCCAGATCTACCAAGCAATTTACTATACTTATTCCATGCATTAGCAATGAAAATATGCCTAAGATACATAGAAGTGTTTTGTCCACGTAACCAAACTCTGTAACTAGAAACATCAATAACCATTTTATTCCATGGATATGCAACTATTTTCAAACCTGTTGAACTCCTTCACCTCCAACATCTCGCACTTGATGAAAACCAGCCACACAGCTTATCTTATCTACTTCATCAAGAAAAACAATACCTGTTTAAAAGTAAAAAATAAAATCTCAGAGATCACAAACTCACTTAATCAGAGTGGATTTGACAAGGACTATCTATTTGATTACAAAGTATAGGAAACTTTCTTTGAAATATTGCACTAAATACAACTTTCATGGAGTTGGAGGCAAGCATACACCAGATTAAAGATTTTACTTTCCCAAAAACCCTTGCTATACATGGAAGTAAGACAGCCTGGGAAAACTATATGAATCATTGTTAGAACTGAGAAGTAAAGAGCTGAAACAAGTGAGCAAATTTTGTTACACTGAATTGTATTTACTGGCCTCCTAAAGCAATAAAGATATAATTTCATTAGCGAAATGGCATAAAGGTATATTTAAATGTAAAGGCATTGCTATGTTATGTCTTAAAACCTGCTGGTTACTTTTGTATTATATGTGTGAAAATATTCTTCAAATAGCTTCTCCAAAACAAACCAAAAATAAAACTTGACTGAAATATATGGTGATTAATAAGGATAATGATATATATTCAAATAGGAAGAGAGTGCAAGAAGGAAATGCAGTGAAAAACCAAACAGCACTAACTATTGCTAATAGTAACTGTATTCTAATGGCAATACATAAAACAGCTGGTATTCTTTGCACTACACAGGAAAAACTACACAACCAATTGGATCAAAACTTAGAACAATAACAAATTTTATCATAAATACAACTCACAAATGCCTACCTTGCTGGGCTTTCTCTACATTGTAATTAGCCTCTTGAAGTAATTTAGTAATAACAGATTCAATATCTTCACCCACATAGCCTGCTTGTGTTAATGAGGTGCAATCACAGATGGCAAATGGCACATCAAGGCAGCGTGCTATGGTTTGGGCAAGCAATGTTTTACCTAAAAGCAAATCAACAAATGCTGAAAAAACATCAACAAAATATTGCTTAATAACATGATACACAATGCAACATTTGAAAGAAAGTATGGAGTTAACAAGAAAGCTCAATCAAAGCTTGTCATACCTGAACCAGTTGGACCAAGAAGTAATATATTGCTTTTATCAATTCTAATTTGTTCTTCATTTGATTCCAAAACATTGCTCCCTTTGCCTAGATCATCCTTTGCAAATTCTCTAGAATTAGGACCAGCCCCCAATGCATTATTTTGACCAATGCCAGAGGAAATTTGAAGAAATTCTACAAAGAAATGAACAAGATACAGTCACCAGAACATGCACAACATATGCATGAAACTGGAAAAGAGATGAAATGGCATGAAGGCATGAAACTATCAATCTTCAAGGGGCATAAAGTATATTTATGAACAGTTTCATGAGCATTAAAGATTCAGATAGGTACCTTTAGGGGCAGCTGAATAATTAAAGGCTGACTTGCCATCACTTTGAGCAGCAGCCTTTGCTTGCAAGTTGACATTGAGCCTTTTGTAATGGTTATATACAGCCACAGATAGGACCTTCTTGGCATGCTCTTGACCAACAACATAGTTTGAAAGGTACTCATATATCTAAAAGTAGATAAAATAATAACATACATATTATGAAACTATCCCTATTTCTATGGCAAGGTTTTGAAAAGATACTGTAAAGTATCTTTATTAAATAAATAATTCATTGATATGGCATTCATGCATGACCAAACAGAGGGTAACATTCAGGGGTTCCAGAACAGGGGGACAGTGGGGGTGCTCACCACTCCCACCCTGGTGGAAGGGGGGTATTGGGGGGTAAGAGTGCCCTCTTCCTGAAATAGTGTTTTGAGAAAAGTAGATCAGAGAATATTTTGAAGTGTATCTCATGATATTTAGCACTTTCAAATTTGGCAAAGTTCATCTTAAAGTGCTCATTTGATTTCAAGTGTTAATTTGGAAAGTTAATGGTAGTTATATGACTCTAGATTATTTTCTTACAGTATAACTGTCTACTATGGAATCAGGTCAGGGACTTCTCTAAAAACACCTCTATAGTCTAAACCAGTGGTTTTCAACCTTTTCCCACGTACCGCCCCTTTTTGTAAGTTCTGGAAAAGTATAATTTCTCACCACCCACTAAAATTTGATCAAAAAAGTCCCCCATAGTTGATACACCTTGATCCCAAAATTAAATACATTACATAAGACAGGCAAAACAATGTAATGGATTGAAATTCCTTTTTTTAAACTGCACGAACAGAAAAACTGTGGATAGTGACATTTTGTTTCATCGGTTTCCAGTAAAGGATTTGGTGCGTTATGCTAAAGATACATATTTTGGATGTTTTTGATATAAAATGAAATTATTCTACCGCCCACCTGAAATCTAAATTCGCCCACTAGTGGGCGGTATCGCCCAGGTTGAAGACCACTGGTCTAAACCTAACATTTTCAGACAACAATTGTAACTGTTGTGGCCAGTGAAGGATGTGGTCATTAAAAGGGAGTGGAATGGTGCTCCACAGGAGACACCTGCTCTCTTGCCCTGATGTGCTTCTGGCATGCCTGGCAATGTTGATTGTAAGCTAGTAGATAAAGCAAAAAAAGAAAGCCAAAGCATTTCAATGAAACACATTGAATATTCTCTATGTAAAATAAGTTAAAGAGAATAGAAAGTAAGTTACCTTTCTTGGAGGAGGCGGTGCCTTGTGTGTTTTTGCTCCTTTATCATCCTCAGGCTTTTTTGAGTCTGATTTTAATGAACGTCTTGAGTCAAGTTCAGAAAGGACAACAAAAAAGTGGTGGCATTTTTCACATTTGACAAATCGAGTTGATGCTACAAGGAAATGATAGCACAAAATGACTTAGAACCCTTGGAAAATTGCAATTATATTTTATCAAATGCTATAAGAAAACACAATGCTACTTTGTGTTGTAATAACTTAATGCTGTTATTTGGCATGAGCTTAAAAATTGAATTATTAGAGCCAAGCAACTTATTCTAATGCCAAGAAGTACTAAACACTTAAGAGGAGTAATTATTCTTTAAGTGATTGGATGCCATTTCCAAGAATAGCCATGAACCTTCAACCCCAAATGCTTTCCCATACTATTGTGTACATATCAAAAACTTTAATGCAACATGAAGCAATGTTGCTTATAATAACAATTTGCAGAAAGCATAAATTAGCTCCAGCAGACATAAAGCAGGCATGTCTATGCACATTCACTACCACAGTTATTGAGGCAGGCAGTTAAATAACTGTCATTGAAGAGTGCTACTAAGGGCATAACTATCAGGAGAGAAGGGGTGTGAAAATTCAGCTCTTGGTGATCTAATTGGTAGATTTAGATTCAATGATTTTTATCAGTATGTGACAACATGTTTTACCATGACAGAATAAAAAGGGTACTTAAAATTCCCTCTCTTGTGCCAACCCAACTGATAAAAGTAAGGAGCTGCTGATAAGAGCTCTAGGTCCTGCGATGCCACTGCATACTATCAAAAAAAAACAACTTCAAGCAGTACCATGCTGGGAGGCAATCTTCCAGGGTGGGTGCTTCCACTACTGTGAAAAATTGTGCTACTTAGATATCAAAGTGCCACCACCTCAGACCCCATAGCATGTGTCAAACTATTGCCTTGCAAATTTGGTGTCTCTTGAAAAGGGTTTAGAAGAGTGGCATATGCCCCCACCAGCATACCACTTTCACCAGTGGATGCGACCTTTATACTCAAAGAAACTAGAATTCTAAATTAGAAACATTTCAGACAATATTTTGGTTTAACTTAGCATGCTACATGCAAGTTTCTTGCATGACTCAACTTAACATTATACATAAGCTGATTAACTGAATCACTCACAAACAAATGTCTCTACATGAGTGCAAGGTTTTCCACATTTTGGACAGCACAACTGACCATCTTTCCCTTTGCCAGGTCCACCAGATGTTCCAGATGGAGGATTTTTATCTTCTTGTTGTAAGGAATCAGAAAACCTCAAGCTCAGTTTGCTACTAGATGTAAAGGTTTTCTGCTGTGTGGCAGTTAGGCTTTGAACTTGATTTTTAACTGCAATCAGACAAGAAAAATTAGTCTTTATAGGAAAACTGAAAACTCAATATTACCATACGTTGAAGTTGAGTTGGAGCTAGAAATGTGATTTTATACATGAGTCTATTGTAATGGAAATACATGACAGATTTTATCCAAAAACCTCTCGATCAGGGCAGAGACAGAGTTACTCTAGCTAACTACTTGAATAGTCAGTAATTAGTCTAGGATTCATTCCAGAAGTATGGGCGAACTAGAGGCTACTGTAGTCAAACTTGTTATCTTATCTATTAAACAAAATTAAGCTACACTTTCCCTCTTTTTACATTGCTTCATGTCCAAATACAAACTAATGCTATACTTTATCTCAAAAACTATTTACTATCTACTTTAAAAAATCACAAAACTAATGCTTTTTGGTAGTTGAACAAATGGGATTTGTGAGAAAAACTTGATTTTTGACATCCACAACATCATAAATTAGAATAACTCTACATATCTCAGTCAATGTCTAATTGCACATTAACTTTTCAACTACAATTCAAATGCTGTAAAGACTTTTTTACCAAACATGATTAGAAAATGGCATCTGAAATTAATCACAGTTTGTAGGCACTTGCAATGAACTTAAAATTTCAGAAAAACACTTCTGCAGCAAAGCTGTTCAATCCAATCATAAAATTCTTGCAATTTAAGATCCTCCAAATACTTTTATTCGAACAAATTCTACTTCAGGCTATTGTAGACTCAAGCATATTGATCAAAAGAGCCATTGAAGCATATGAGCAGAATGCCAAAAGAAATACCACACTTTAATTTACATTACAATTACCCAGAGCACATCTCATTAGTATACAATATGATAATAGTCTTAAAGGGTTGCAATAAGTGCAATAAATTTGTACTGCCAATTCAATAAGAAACAGTAGAATTAAAACTTCATTGAATCATTAGGGGTGCTTTACAAAACATTTCTGTTGTCATTAATTGTCAAAAATTACTTCCAAATAGCAGTTTATGGACTGCTTTCTACTCAAACAAATTGGAATTTGTGTGTAACAGGCAGAATATTCCAATTTAATCAACTGAAAGTAAATGGTCTTCAAACAAGGCATGCACCTACTGACTAGCTCGTTTTGGTCTCTACAAAACGTCTAGGCCAACTAGCTAGCCCCTCTCACCAGCCTAGGAAACATAACTCACTCATCTATTGATCAATTAATAGCTCTAAGCTTCTGGAATAGAAAAGTTAATGGTAAGCCACTTGAGATAAACTAAAGCATTGTAGAAACACGATTTGACATTCTCCACTTTTTAATTAGACAAGTATAAACCAGTGAATTGAGTTTGTGAATGATATTAGATCAACATCTTACTAATAATCTCTTGTATAATGCAGCCTGCATGAAAGAAAATCTACTAAGCTGCATCGTAAATGCTCATTGCATTGAAGAAATTATTAAAAGATCGAATTGCAAATACTGCTGATAATGAAATATATAGCTTTGAAGGTTGTGCGTTAAGTGGACTTCTTCTACAAAAAAGCATGCTTATACTTGAACTAGGTACATCAGAGGTACATGATAGTTGAATGAAACTACCCCAAGAGTTCCATGTCAAAGGTAAGGATAAAATATCCAACTTTCACTTACCTGAGTTTGAACAAGCTATTACATAACAAAGCGAACGGTGAGTAATTGTTGAGTTTCTTTGCTTCAAACTTGGCCCACACCTTAGGCCGATATTGCGTGAGACTCTGTGCATTGTTGAAGGTATAGTTGTTGATCAGGCTATTGGAAATTATCACGAAAGCTTTGCATCAATATTTTCTTTCCCACCATCGGTTTCCAGAATTCCCTTTGATTCCTGCGTTTAACTCTACGAATAATTTTACATAAACTAAACTTTGTACTTTGCTGAAAGCGAGGACTAGATTTTGGCAAAGAGGCTGATTGTTTACTAAAAACAGACCACTTTGTCGAGGACAACATCCAACGTCAGGATTACTTCATCTTAGTATAAATTCAGACTTTCCAACCTACTCAGCATGTCAAAGTGGGGCAGCCCAGGATATGGCGGGTTGTTAGAGACCAAGCCCTTTACTTACAACGCCCTGTGACTACCATATCCATTTCACTGCAAGGAAGTGACGACAGTCCTGTGTTTATCGAGGCCGCGGGGGGGGGGGGGGGCGTCA
>WIPJ01000175.1:455424-481690 GCA_018155075.1 Cassiopea andromeda
GGGGGGGGGGGGTGGCGTCATGTCCCCAATGTGTGTAAAACGGAAAGTGTCTCGGCACATCTCTGAGTGACTATCTTACTATTTCAGTGCAATGGCGAGCAGCAAGAGACTGAACGAAAGCGTGCTAAAGAGCAATGGTATGACGTAGCGAAGAGCAACATCTTGCTAAAGGCATGCCCGTAGACACTGGGGGTGCAGGTGGCATTGGCTACCCCTCAATAGTCCATCAAGGTTGTATGTAGAAGTGCTCTAGGAGCATCACGATGATCACAACACAGATGTGATTAGTAGAGATCCTGATTTTGTTGTGCAACAAACTTAAATCTTTTCCACCTTGGCACAAGTGTTCAATGAATTTCAGTTTGCAGTTTACTTAGACAGAGAGTAGGGCACATTTATGGAGTCTATTACTTTTCTCGTTCGATGATTTTTCACTAAGCAACCAGATCAGTTAACATTACTTAATACTTGATAATACAAGAGAACTTTGAGCATAACATTTTGCGAATATTGTGCTCTGCTCGGTGAAATGTTGGATTCGTTTGACCAGGGTCTTAGTAATCAAGGTTTGGAGCAATTCTAGAAAAAGCTTTAACTTTGTTGAAGTTTTATGAATGTTGATTGCACATCCTTGTTGAAGTTTTGCTTAGTAGTATTCCATTTTCAAACTCAATAGTTTTACACTATCTGCAATCTGGGCCACAATTTTATTTATATCACTACATAAATAGGGATTGTAGCCATTTCGCTGTTTTTATACCAGCTGAATCTTTAATGTCACTCTTTTTCTAGGTTTTGCCCACATGTGGCTCAATTAGACTTCCATAAATTACATTATCCCAAGAGAGGTAGCGTTAAGAACACTGAAGCATTCAAATGCCACAGGAACACTGTTATTGTCTGCAAGTTGACCCACTTGCACTCCTAAATGTTTTATACTAGCAATGGGGGAGAATCTATTGTCTTCAATATAGGTGGAAGGCTTTTGAGTTTTGATTGTTCCAGTGTTCTTATTCTTTTTCTACTGGTCATCAAATGAAATATGGCTTCATGACATCAAGAAATGCCGTAAAATCCCGAATATAAGCCCTGAGCTGACTGAGTTTCGTAAGAATTTTTTGGTGGGCTAAGTCAATGCGAAGGCTCTATATATTCTCGGTCCATGTTCATGCATTATGCTAGCAATACACAAATGATCCCAAATGTAAGCCCTGGGCTAATATTCGTAGAAGCTTATATTCGGAATGGTATTTGGGTTAGCTTACAGAGGGCCTATATTCGGGGGGGCTTTTATTTGGGATATTACGGCAATCTACTATCTTCAAACCATGTCTTCATTGGCTCCTACTCTTTGTTACTAGCATTGTTAATGGAGAAAGTCCTTTTTGCGGAGTAAAAAACACTTACATCTTCTGTGTACACAATAACCCTTAAAACATTGACTTCTAGGATCTAATGAAGATTGAAATCACCATGAAGATTGAAATTTTCTTTCCCGCAATTTTGGAAGCATTTTCTAGACAAGGCCCAAAGTGTGCTATATCTTTGGCAGCTAAACTATACACTTCTCAGTACAATGAATCAGCGGTTTTTCAAGATCAGAAGCGCCAGAGCTGCTATCTGCTATCATTCTAGCAGCACGGACTTACAGCTGACGCAATACCAGTTTCCTAGGATCCCCGTAACTTTATCACGCAGAATAGTGTAATACAGGGATATTTGCTATCGCTTCTTATGCTATAGCCTCATTCTGATTTTTTCTTCTTTTCATTCATAATCACCTTTCCCATGTTATGTCATGGCAATCCATGACGTTTAGTTGCCAAATTTCTTCATTATGATTCACTTCTCACATTTCACACCCAGGAAAAGCATAGTGATTTTTAGATTAACTTGTTTTAATTCCTCATAGTTTTACAGTCATTTTCCAGATATAAGCTACTATTTAGTTCTCAGTTTAGAGTGATTTAATGTGTCGTTACGTACTTGGTGATTGAGAAAGACCGTGTTTACGAATTGATTCGAGATAACGATAAAGGTTTTGAAAACTGCATCTGGTGTGTTTTTCTAGGAAAAACTCTCACTCTCTGAATTAAGATTCACAATGCAACATCTCAAGGATAGTCTTTTATTCTATACAAAAAAGAACAATGAAAGAATTTGTGTAATTATTAACTATGTATACCAAAAACAGTAGAGAAAATAAAACCGAAGCAGAAATATGTTGTAGTCGTACAATATGGTCAGAAAAATATGAAATAAATATGGATATGCAAAGCAGAATTAGATCCTGCTTAGAAACACTTTCTGTGAACCATAGACGGGCCGGATTCATCGTATTCTTGTTTTGAGATCCACATCTGCTGGAAGATAGAGAGGGAAGCCAAGGTGGAGCCTCCAATCCATGCAGAGTATTTCCTTTCTGGTAGAGCAATGACCTTGATCCTCATTATCATTGGAGCTAGCGCCTCCATTTCTTTCAGCAGTCTGTCAGCAATACCTGGGAACATGGTTGTACCTCCAGATAAGACGATGCTTGCGTACATATCCTTACGAATGTCAAAATCACATTTCGTGATAGAGTCCCAAGTGGTCTCATGAATACCGTTCGACTCCATCCCGAGTAAGGCTGGTTGGAAGAGCGCTTCTGGACACCTGAACTGCTCATTGCCAACAGTAATAGTTTCACCATCAGGAAGTTCATAACTCCTCTCCAAGCATGAACTAGATGCTGCAGTGGACATTTCTTTCTCGAAATCCAGAGCAACATAGCACAGCTTCTCTTTGATATCACGAACGATTTCCCTATCTGCTGTGGTAGTGAAGGAGTGGCCACGTTCATTCAGTATCTTCATTAAATGGTCAGTTAAGTGGCGACCAGCCAAATTGAGAATCTGTGTGGCGTATGGCAATGCGCAACCTTCGTAGATCGGCACGGTGTAGCTGACGCCATCACCAGAGTCAATTACAATGCCTGTGCTACGACCAGATGCAAATAATGATAAAGCGGCCTGGTTAGCAATGTAGACTGCTGGGCAACTAAAAGTCTCGAACATGATCTGGAAAAAGATAATTCCAGGAATAATAAAGCTTATTTCACTCATTTTTCATTTCAATTTATATTTATCTTACAAGGAGGCTCCGCAGGCAATGATGAGGGTTGTTCTAGAAGGCGCCACACGTTATAAGCATCTGAGCAATGTTGCAAAACGAACTTAAATACTTACAACTGGCAACATTAGTATTCAAATATAAATACCAATAACTAAACAAGATTTCAAATTTATAGCTTTAATTGTGATGCTCATCTTAGCCTTCTTCTCTTAAAAACCTCTTAAGATTTTGCAGCTTTACATCTACGTCATTTTCATCATTTCAGTATGGAAACTTGTCAGGCTATTGGTTAGTATCTATACAGTCTTGTAATGAAACTTTTCAAATTTATCTTGTAGCTAAGCCACATGAACCACAAAGAGGGCAAGAATCTAAAATGGGGATCCACGAACCCTAAATATAATATTTTCATATTTTTCCGAGATATCTATTTTCATAGCAGTGTGACAAATCCAAACACGCGCGCATCCTTAGATAACACGATTAAAATATTGCCTGCATATTGCAGTTGATTTTCTTGTTTTTATATCTAAATAATTATTTTTCGTCCTCTGTCGAAGGGGTCACTCCCCCCCGTCAATAGGGAAGACTTCTGTCGCACGTAATGAGAACTAGCTAATCAGGGATTGGTCCAAGCCCAAAAAATAACCGTGGCTGAGGCGTCTGTGCAGGGGTCGATCTAGACTGTAGCACAGGTCGCACATGCGAAAGTCAACATTCAGCTGCACAGCAATATTTTTGGTCACTTGGAAAGTTTTTCTAATTTGTACTACATCGAATCAGCTCTAAGATGGGTTTTTCTGTTTGCTTTTAGTAGGTAGGGAATTATATGGAAGTGCCTTAAATTTCCTATTCTGCGGAGGAGCTGGTCAGAAAGAGGAGATCCCATATTTGTAATCTTTCTTCCGGATTGTTGAATCTTGCAGTTTTTACTGAAGTCCAACAGGGTAACAAAGTAGATAGAGTAAGATGTCTGTGCACAGGATGCTTCTTACCCACAGTCGTACGACTGTCGCACAATTTGCATATGAATGGAGGAAGCCAATCATATCGTTTTCCTGTGCGACCGTATGCCACAATATATAAGTATTATGAGACGTGGCTTATGCAATGATAAACTTGATAACTTACTTACCACATCCTCAGATCATAATCGGATGTATAAATTGTGGTGCAAAATTTGTGGCTACAAGAATATTGATCAAATTTGTAGCCACAATGTTGAAGCATATGCATGGATGTAGGAGGCACAAAGGGTACGTCCCTCCCGCTTGTCAAAGACTCGGGCAAAGTGCCCCCTTTCATTCAACATACTTGCTCTCCTTGAAAACTTTAGAAAAATACTTTTTCAGCGATTTCAGAAGATCTAGGTTTCAAAATTTCGATTCACATTTAGGACAGGCTCAATATTAATACCTGTCGCCATGCAAAATGTTTTGTCGTTTCATTAAGTGTTTTACCATCTGAAAAAGTGCTCAATCTCACTTCCAGAAACCCAGCAAAAGGTGCCCTCCCCCACTTTTATAACGCTTCGAACGCCACTGAGAATATGCATCATTTAGCAAGAAAACTACAACATGAATATATCCTACACACAGTCTATAATCATGCTTCATCACGACATCGCAAAAATATTGGCCCATTGCAATGTCAAAATCACTTTTTCTGGATGAAGTCATGTAGCCACAGACAATGTAGCCACAATAAAACAGCATAACGTAAAGGGCCGTAGAAATACACCATGTTACCGCATTTAGTTGATTTTTCATAGAAAAATACTTGGGTATTTTTGTACAACCAAAAATTTTTTTTCTGGTGGCAACATGTAGCCACAAATTGTTGACGTTATTGTGAAAGTGCTTGAAATTGGAGAAAAGCTCCCAGCACCTTTTATGGACCATCCTAGCCCATGAGATGCCTAAACGTCCACCAAAACAATGTTTTTGCCCAGTGGCCATTCTCACGAAATGTCAACCTGGAGTGCAGCCATCTAGCTAGCGATATCAACTGGATGAAATCAGCAGAGTATTGATGACAATAAAATGGTTTTGAAGTTTACACCACAGGTGGCATTTCTTTGTTTGAAATTTACAATTTTGTGTTTGATTGAGATTGTTTTCAAATTACATCCACCATGCATTTTGTCACTTACGTCACGAGGCACTTTGTCATATTTTTCCAAAAAATTAAGAATTTATTTTAATTAGTCAAGTTGATTTGAAATTTTATCTATTAGCATACCCAAATCTTAAACCATTGATGACTAGCTTTTAGCAATTCAGCGATATCTTATGAAACAAAATATTGCTGGGTTAATGTAACTTGCATGATGTCACGTACGTCACGCAACTTTCCAACAGGTTTGATGGATGCAAAGTTGTCTTGTCAATTTTTATCTTGTCTTGTCAAGAGTAAGTTCTTCTTTCCACTATTTCCTTTGACTTCTGCCAGTTGCTTTGCTTGGTGTATTTTTTTGTGCCAATTTTTTGCACGATTTAGTGAATATTTTGATTTCAAATGAGACAATTCTAGAACTTTGAGTACTTTTTAGGGAGCAAAAACTTTTTCACAGAAATCAGGCCAATTTTACAAGAATTTGATTATCATTCACTCCATTCCTTAACATCTTGGTCCTCTTTAAGGAGATGCTCACTTTATGGTGTGTTTGCCATCAAGCTACACAAGTGCTTACCACAAGCATTCCATGGGAATAGACAGATCCGTACTGAGTCCACTTGCTGCCTAGAGCCCTGGTATGATGTGGGTGATGTGGGGAGCTATTCATTATCCCTGCTAGGGTGTGGTTGATGTCTGTCCAAAGGTAAAACCTGGCTTTTTTAATAGTGGTAACTACAGCTATAAGCTTCCCAGTTCCCTCATCCATGTTGATAGACATTGGACATAGGCTACTTGCTGCCAATAAGAACCACAAAATGCATTGTAACTTCTGATCAAAAAGCCCAGCAAATTTTCAAAATTTCTCTATCAACATTCAAACAAGTCAGGTCATGAATAAGAGAGAAAGTTACAAGAAAACCCTACCTCTACCATCTTTTCCCTATCTGTCCTTGGATTCAGTGGAGGTTCAGTCAGTAGAATAGGGTGTTGCTCTGGGGCAACTTGAAGTTCACTGTAAAAAGTGTGATTCCATATCTAGAAGAGACACAGCAATATCAAAAATATAATTCCATAAAGTTCTTAGTGCATACTTATAAAATGGACAGTTCTAATCATACATAACACAATATTTCACTTCCAAGTGACAAACAGTTTATAAAACTTGCAAAAACTTTAAGCAGATTATGTAGATATCTACAAAAAGGAGGTAGGTCTGATGTGTAGTTGCTCCTCAATCAAGAAAGGCAAACTGTAGTGAGATGATATTTGTGTGGCAATTTCTTCCATTACCTACTTGCAAATAAGACATGCACTGATGCTGCAATTGCCAAGCTCCCATATTTTGTTTAAAGCATGGCTTAATTACTAAGTAAAACCTTTGCACTGTTGAAAATCAAATTTCACACACTGTGAAACAATTTGCATGGAAGTATCCATACATGACAGTAAAACCAACCACATGTTTGCAGTTGATAAGTCAACAGGAGAAATATAGAGGAGTTCTGGACACCTTGACACTTAACTTCTAGCACTTTGTACACCTGAGACCTTGAAAAAAAGTGTCATACTATGCAGTACAGCAAATCACTATTTCTTGTTTTGTGCCCTAGCCCTACCAACAAAACATTATGAGTAATATGTTAGCAGTACACAAAATTTATACTTTTGAAAGTCATTTGCACCAAAGAAACCAAATGTACTAGCATGAAGTCTTGACAAACTCTTCAGTTTAAACCAAAATTTTTTGTGGTATGGCAGGAAAGCACTCCTGTCTAAAAAAGAGAGATGTTCTTCACAAATAATACACCATTTGATAGGCTTCCATGTGTAATTTCATACAGTACTCTTCTCTACTCTGTAAGATTAGGGTTAGCAGGCACTGCTGCAAATCTGCTTCTCCATTAAGTTGAGGGGCTATTGGAGAAGTATACACCAATCACTCAAGATGATGCCTTTCTCTACTCCTGAGGGCATGAGTTGAGGCAAGTCTGAGGTTTTGAAAGGAGGCACATATCTGCAATAGCTCCCAAACTTAATCTTCTTCTTAACATCACTCAAGCTCTCAGCAAGTTGGGCATATAACACAGAGCTGCCAAGAAGGGGCAGGGGGCAAATTTTCTTAGGGTCTCAACACCAAAGGGGCCTCATAAAGGGTGGAATCCATGTAAACCTCATGCCTGAGGTAAACTTAGTGAATTGTGAAACTGCACCAAAGAACAACTGAAGTCCACAAACCTTAGATCTTAGGGAAATGCCCTCTTGACAGTAGAGACTTTCTTTCTAGACAAAAAGCACCAGATGAAATTATTGAAGTTTATGCGACAGCCCTCAATTGAAATTTGATGAGTTACATTTTGTGCCTGCAAGTGGCACTTATGCAAATTAATGAGCTCTCCCACTAGATGGTCCTGTTTCCTTTTTGTTGTGCTAATGCATGGATGAAAGGTCCATTGATGCATTAAAATAACAAATAGAAAAGGGGCCGTCAACTTGCAGATCTCCTAAGTGCCATTGAGGAATGCTGGAATGATAGTGGGGTAAAGGGGGGCCAACAAGAACAAAAGGGCACTGACTAGCATGGACACCTCTTTGGGACATTTTCTTTCCATCATTTAGCAGGGCCTATATTTCACACAGTTAGAGAAATAGCTCAAATGTTCCTTATTTATATAGCTTATTTAATCTCTGTTTTATAATATCTATGTCTGAAAAGGTTTCTATTGCATTTCAAAAAGGGCACCTTTGCTCCCCCTGCTCCCCTAAATGAAAGGCCAGAGGGGCACTTGCTCTCCTCTGCCCCCCTCTCCAGCATCCCTGGTACCATTTGCAGGCACAAAATCTCACACTCCAAATTCTGCAGGCAGTTTTTATCCAAATCTGCATCTGGTCTAAAAATTGTATTTTTTCTGTAAGCACATTTTTCTTAGTAGAAAAGCCTCATTACCAGTACTCATTAAAGTACACTTGTCTACTGTGGGATCAAAACACTGAAAAATACTGTAACTGGAGGGGCAAGTATGAATAGTGGGTGTGCAAGTGGTGTCCTTCTAGCTTAGTATGCCTTAGTGTGCGCCGGAAGTTACATGAATTCCGCCCTGGGGTCTCATTGCACCAATGCTCTGTATGCAAGTGCAAGAAGCTGTTATTTAGAAAATGCTTAAGCTCCATACATGCCTCAACCATATCACTCCATTTCGTGACAGTTCCGTGCTCGATTGGGCAATTAGTGTTAAGAATACCTTTCATGCTCTGTGCTTTACTACCAATAAACCGTTGTTGCTCTGCTTGATCAAGCACGAGAGCTCGTTTTAGTTGACCTACAATTGGTGGGAAAACAGCCCTTGGCACCTTGTCTCCTGCAAAACCAGCTTTGCACATACCAGACCCATTATCGATGACAAGAACTGTAGTATCTTTCTTATCCATCATATTCTGTTTTGGCGATAGGGTTGCCGTATTTAGAGTTTGAGTTTGCCGCGGCCGATTGATCAGGATAAGTCCATTTCCGCCACTGATCAGTGATTTCCGCAGGAGGTCAAAGTATAGCCTCGTTATGCATAATTTTAGAGAGAGAATAGCTCTTGCTTTTGAACTACAGAGAGATCGCTAAAGGGGAACTGGTACACAGTAATGGCAGAGATTTGGTAGTGATTGATTGAAACAAAGTTAAAAAGAAATGCTTATCTGGACAAACGCCGCAGGCCCATCAGCAGAAGCGTCGCATGATCTTCTCTTCTGGGGCGAGGGGGGGGGAGAGTTGTTGTAAAGCAATGGTTCTCAACCTTTTATGAGCCACCGCCCCTTTCATCAAAGTCTCCACGTCGATCAACCGACCCCAGCTTCAAGTGAATCAAGTTCTAGAGTATAATGAAACTGTTATTCACGAAATCAATTCACCAGTCAAAGTTCAATTAAAATGAAGATTCACTAACCAAGCCCGTAGACACTGGGAGCAGGGGGGCATTGCCCCCAATAATTCTCCGAGGTTGTATATGGAAGTACTCTACACTACGCCTTTTAATCATTTAGCTGTTGACTTCTAACCAATCTAGAATTGTAGCGTTATTCTACACAATCTTGATGTTTACCTGTTTGGCACTCGTCTTATTTCCCATTTGGCAATATTCGCCATCCCTCCCACGTTTATCTTCCATATATGTCCTGTTACTAGTTTCATTTATGGTTGCTTTTTGTATGTTTTGTATCTTTTAGTATTTAACCATCAATTTAGTTTTTCCCCTCACTATGCTGAAGATGACACTAGTAGAGTGTCGAAATGTATACCTGGTAATGGATTTCTTATTTCTTATAATTAGCCTAGCTTGCATCGAATGAATATGCATTCAAAATAATGGTGTTGTTGAAGAAATAAGGAAATAAGATTAATTATGGCTCCTATTCTGATTCGTTGTTCTGCTCCTGAAGTCCAACCTAGAATCTAGGAGTATAACAACGCAGATATGTGGCATGCAAGCATACTAATATTGTTGTGCGACAAACTTGAAGCGGTTTTTCAGTCCTGGTACGTCTGTTGGACGAATTTCTATTTCTTTAGATGGCAACCCTTTTAAGGAGGGCATTGTTCCTTCTGTGTTCATTTACTGTAGCCCATGCCAGAAATATGGGGTAAGAACTGCATTTTCATAGATGTACTGGTAGGTGGTTGTTTTGCTTCTTTTTTCGTTGTATATGCAAGTAGTTACAACAATAAAATGTCGGTTCAGCCTTTTCCTTTTTCATTTTAAATCTTCAAAATTGATGAATCTAGGTAAAAGAGCCAGTTTAATGCCTTGCGTTCCTTATGACACGAGAATCCATTCAAACTAAATCCCATACAAATTGCATACAGATTTCTCGTGTTGTTTTCGGCGTAGCTTGCAGCTCTTTCCTCCTTCAAAGAACCTCATAGCATCACATTGAAAGATATCAAGGTTTATTCCTAGATATTTGCCGAATGTTGAATAGTTCATTATACGCTGATGAGGTTAACACGGGATGCTATACCTTGGAAGATGCATTCGAGTTCTGCAAGGTGTCAAAGCAGATAATGCAAGATGGGTCCTTTAATTTGAGGAAATGCCATTCGAATTCTAAAGAGTTGCTTCCAATGATACAATCTAATGAAAATTCTCATTTATTCAGCAAATCAGGTGTTACAGATAAATCTCCAAACGAGGAAACTATAAAGGATCAAGAATAGGGTGTCATTCTAGAAGAAGAGAGATCATTTGCAAAAGCAACGCTCAGCACTTGTAGTGACTCAAATTTCGAAGGAACTAAGGTTTTAGGGATTAGCTGGGATAGCAGCCAAAATTGTCTCATCTTTAATATTGCTGCTCTTGCTGAAAATGCGAAAGATATCAATCCTACAAAGGGAAACATACTCAAAGCATCGCAAAAATCTACGATCCATTCGTACTAATTACACCCATAACTACTTCTGTGTTTCTACAAGATCTTTTCAAGGAAAAACTTTCTTGGGATGAAACTCTGCCAGAGAATTTGAATGAGAGATGGATAAACCTTCTTTCTGCCTTTGTACAAACAGGACATGTAAACGCTCCAAGATATTACTTTGGGATAGATATGGAAAAGGCAGAACAGATAGCATTATTTGGCTTCTGTGACAGTTCACAATATTGCTATGCTACTGCAGTTTATGCAAAGAAAACAAGTCATGGACAGTCCAGTGACAGCCAAAATCTCGTGTGGCACCTGTGTCACAACAATCAATACCAAGGCTTGAGTTGCTTTCGTGCTTGATTCTAGCGAGATTAATTAACAAAGTAAGGGAATCGCTGAGTGCAATAATTCCAGTTGAAATCATCAGATGCTGGACGGATTCAATTACGGCGTTATATTGGATTAAAGGCACTAGCAAAGAGTCAAAGGTATTTGTGGAGAACTGCGGTGGCCCACAAATGCAAAACATAAAAGTCGATACAAAAAACTAAATCTTAATACGCAAAAACTGTATCTCAATACACAAAACTTTATCTCAATACACAAAGCCTAATTCCGATAATAAAGCTTAGTTCATGGACACATTATTATTTGACCTTACACCTATCAAGTCTGAAGTCAAATATATAAGGAAAAAACATCTTTGGTAAATATATAGGGTCTTTTCCTTGCCTACAAATATACAAGGTCTAAGCTTCGTTTTTGAGTTTGAAAATATATAAGGTCTAAGCTGGAACGAAAAGCGCAGTAACATCGCAATGAAAGTTGACGGGGGACACGTGCGAATCCTTTCCGGTCTGAGATGGCTCTTCAGGATGACATGGTGCTGGTTTGCCTGGGGTAGCCTTTTGACTGTGTAGACTCTACATACTCAAATGACTAGCCTAAGCAATCCAGGACGCAGTAGTGAATTTTAGGGAGGCAAAGTGCCCTCCTTGTGCTGTCGAGTCGGCAAATTCTTGTCAAAAATTGTAAACAAAACGCCAAATACACGACATTTTACTAAGAAAATCACTTTCTTGTTTGTGCCTCGAGTTTCTTGTACACCTTTTCTCATGAAAAACACGCATGATCGACAAATATTCCCCAAGCATTTGCTGAGTGCACGTGTTTCTTCTAAGGGAGCTGTCATTTTTAATACTGGGTACAAGGGTGGAAGAATTTTTAAGACAAATGGAAAAGTTTGCCTAACCTATTCACTATATTCAATAATATTTGAAGCCCCATTTCGAAATGCTGAAAATATTTGATACTCCAATAATATTGTCATGTTTGTCATTCAATTTGGATAAACAATTGAGAGTGCTAAAAACACAGTCTGGATAAAAGGAGAATGGAAAAGAAAACAGGATTCAAGGAACCTCAAGGGGGACAACTTAGTTGCTTTTGGGCACACGGACATGCCATCATTTGCGGATACCTTTTCTTGTGAAGTGCAGAATTATGGGTATCAGTTTCTGAAATGTGTGTGAAATTATGAGTATTCTTTAATACACTTTATAAATAAGCTTGAACCAAAAGCATAATAGTGAAAGGAGGTATTTGGTTTTAACTTTTACTTTATACTTAGTGCAATTTTATGACTACATCATAGGCCATGATGATTGGCCTAGTTCTTTGAATTTTGAATAAACTGGTAAGTTCTGGCCTAGCTTTGTGTGTTTGAATCTCCAGTGAACTGGCTTTATACAGTTTTTCTCAGCTTCTTCTCTTGCTCAATGCCTCGTTAAAAGCAATTCTAGCGTGAAAGCGAGGGTTTCAAATCTAAAAAAACAGAGATATGCATTTGCCCTGGATGATGTCTCAATTAGGGTCTACATCTATCAAAGTTTCGGTAAGAATACATATTCCTTTGCTATTCCTTTATCTTTGTGTAAGTGATGATCTGCCTAGCCATTTGTTTTTTAAGGTAAACTTAGGCAATGAAGATAACTTGCTCCAGTTGCAGCGAAAGTCATGTAAATTATACAACAATTAGAACTCAATCTTTATTTCATTCTCATACTGTAAACATGTTTCTCTGCACAATGATTTGCTGGAAAGGTCTTACTTGGCAAATATCTTCCTTTTCCTTGGAATTCATGTTTATTGAACTAATGAATTGACACTCTTATCTGGAACAATTCTCAAATGACTTGAAAATTACTACAATATTTTGAAGAGTCCTTTAAGCTTCTTAGGAGCTCTTGAGAATGTTTTTAACTTTATTGTGCAACAAGTCAATGTGAATCATTAGTGAGAAAATCATCAGGACAAAATGTAGTATGTGAAGAGAGTTACGCTACCTCTATATCCTTGAGTTGGAAGGTAAATAGGGGGCTCCTTTGCAACATGTTAACTTAGACTACATTGTGGACTGTTAATGTGATCAGTAGAGATAGCAGTTCCAGCATTCAATGTCAGTTTAGTGGTATCATCTACAACATAGAGTACAAAGAGCTAGAGGAATTTGGAGACAAATGCATTGTAACTCATGACAGTCCTGCTTGATATATGAAGAGCTTTTACCAGGACCAAAGATTTTGCAATAGCTAAAACATTGTTCAATGTCAATTTACCGTTTGATTATGGTGCGATAAATTCCTGGATATCTTTCCAGATTTGCTGTTGCTGGAGCTCGGCTGGAGACACACTTAAAATGCTGTAGTCTCCAGCAACATGCAAGAGACTTGACAACTATGTGATGGGATTTGTAGGGCTTACAGGAGAAGAACCATAAGCAACAAGTTGTGTTAAAGACATCGAAGCATCTAAGAGCTTACAAAAGAAACTTTGATTCTATGCATCTCAGGCATATGACCCATTAGATTGCTATCTAGCGAGCTACCAATTTGGTTTCCTGTATGCACTTGGAACCGGGTTATTGAAAGAATGAAATATGTGCAGCATCGAGATTTTACAGCGAAGGACATACAAAAATTATTTAACTGTTTTGTTGGGCAATGAGAAGTTTTCTCTGCCTTACAGAAGTATGGCTATAGCTGTCATCATATTTGCTGAATTATGGGAAACATTTTTGAACAAAGTCCAGAACTCTGAGTCACATTTTTGATATAAGGGTGAAGTTGTGGGTTATACTTTTTCAAATATAGGTGGAATTGTGGGTCCAAATTTTGAGACAGACGGGCATGCCCCATCCATAACTAGGCTTAGTTATTGCCTAAGAAAGAAGCAAAGAACATTCACTGATTTTTTCAAATAACTTTTTGCTTGCAAACATTCATTCTGAAAAAATGAGCATTTTATTAATATTTTTTAGAAAAGTAGCTATTTTACACTTAGACATGTAGACATTATTTATTGTAGGCAGTTTTTCAAAATTTTGATACCCCATCATAAATTGGCAAAATTATTTGGTAACCCAATAACACAAAGCAAAAATACTTGATACCCCTCCAAAAATTCTTCCGCCCCTGCACCCAGTATTAGGCATGTCATGATACTACTTTTATGCTTTTCTCATTCATTATCACCTTCCTAACGTCATAACACATTCACACTGTTCACTGCTGAATCACATTTCCTCACTTGCTAGGTTCATTCTCGCTTCCATGTTCATTTGCGTAATCGCCTTTCTTTCGTTCATTTTTCATCTACTTTTAGGCCTTGACTATGTTGCGACTAATTGCTTTCCCTACATTTTCTCACACATACCTTTCCTGTTTTTCTTATTTCTCATTGGTTAATTTTTCCACGTAATTCTGTGCAGCTTCTTATTAAAACGGTAGAATCGTAGATAACTTTTAACTTTCAAGTGTGTTAAGCTCCATGTCTCACTGGCGTCATGTTATGTTTTGAGTTACCATAAAGCGCTGAGAAAAGGAGTCTTTCTCGTTTCATTGTGTTGACCGCTCAAGTCCGACTACCGCCAAAAAAATGACAGCTCCCTTGCCCAAGGAAGGAAAATCCAGCGGACATTCCAACCAGATGGATAGAACCAAGTCAACTAGTAAAAGAAGAAAGTTAGTGGAAAGGTCATAAGTGGCTGTTGGAAGAAAGGAATAAATTGTCTACCTTGAATACTGTAGAGGAAATTCCTTCTAGCCTATTAGATGAATGGAAATCTGATAGAGAAGTTACAATCATTCTTGCTGTAAAAGAAGCAGATAGCCATGAGAGCTATAGTGTAAATCAACATATTTCTGTTGAAAGATATAGCAATTATCGCAAACTTCTACGTGTTACAGCTCTCGTGCTCAGGTTTGCTAACAATTGCAGAACAATGAAGTATCGTAATCTTGAAAGGTTATCCACAGAAGAAATAGCCAAAGCTGAAAACTTATGGATAAAGATGTGCAATTGTCGGG
Source organism: Cassiopea andromeda (assembly GCA_018155075.1). Classification (NCBI taxonomy): domain Eukaryota; kingdom Metazoa; phylum Cnidaria; class Scyphozoa; order Rhizostomeae; family Cassiopeidae; genus Cassiopea; species Cassiopea andromeda. The sequence continues at coordinate 470,427 of WIPJ01000175.1, forward strand.
AATTTGAGTGTTTTCCCGACAATAGCTTCTTTGATAGGATAGCCTTTCAGTCACAACAGGTTCTGTAAAATACTGAGGTCTGAGAACTAATGGCTCTAGTAGCCTGGAGACTATTTATTGTTCTGGCATTTATATAGCATTGTACATATCAAAACCATTTCAGTTCGGTTCACGTTTTACGACTTCTATACACGTTCAAGCTTTACACTTAGCCTACGTTTACGTTATCAATCGTCATATTTGTTAATAGTTATATATGATATCAAGTTTTGTATATATTTATCTACGTATCTTCTTTCTGGACTTCACAGGTTTTGAGACAACTCACAGAAGAAATACAACGATTTCTATTAATTTCTCACTGATTAACTCTCACTTGCACTTGATGTGCAGCTTAACTAACGGATTTTTCTACTCGTATTTATACTGCTTCAAAAGGGGGACGAAGTAAGCAACATTACATCATAGTTTCCAAACTAATATAAATCATTATGCTAAGGTGCAAAGTTCTGTGCAATAGGGTTGCCTCTTGACCTACTAATACTTCTAAACAAAGCAATACGTAAGGTCTCCATAGTTACCGACTGTCAACAACAATGAATCAATAAGCTCGCTCAGCATTACTGGATTATTGACTGCAAATATAAAATTATCGATGACACAATCGCTAATTAAGCCTATGCAGGCAAATTAAATCCAACCCAAAATATTAAGCGAAGTTACAAAGATAACTTGTAATCTCAGACAATGCAAAGCTCACGTACAAGAATGCCCAAAACTATCATGTTTCCTTGTTCGACCTCGCCGAAGTTTGTGACCATTTTTAAGATATGATATAGCAATATGAGAATAGTTTCCTACACAATCAGTGAATTCCAATTGCAAGGTATCAGAAGTGAAATGTAAGCTTGGAGCATAAAAGGATGAAACAGGAATTATTCGTCGCAAGGGTCGAATTGGAAATTCAAAACTATCCATTGATTCAAAGTGCCCTATCTTGATGCCACATGAACATTATGTAACAAGATTAATTGTTCTTCAATGTCACAAAGATGTTTTTCATGCTGGGATCAATGAAACAATTGCAGAATTACAATCAAAATTTTTGGTAATCAAGGGTCGAAAATTCATCAAGGCAACCATTCGCCCATGTGTTGCTTGCAAAAGGCTTCAGGGAAAATCGTTTGGTGTGCCAGCAATATCTGATATACCGGAATTTAGAGTCGTAGAAGAACATGCATTTTCGTCGGTAGGCATTAATTTTGCTGGCCCTCTTTATATCAAAGCAACAAGGAATGAGATCAGCAAGGTATATATAGCTTTATTCACTTGCACCTTGAGCAGAGCAGTACATCTTGACATTGTAGAAGACTTAACAAGCCAGTCATTTATTCGTTGCTTTCAAAGACTCTGTAGTCGAAAAGGAGTGCCTACGCCTGTAATCTCAGACAATACAGAGACGTTCAAGAATGCCCAAAACTATCATGTTTCCTAAAACTATCAGAGACATTCAAGAATGCCCAAAACTATCAGCAATGTGCCTAAGCCTGTAATCTCAGACAATAAAGAGACGTTCAAGAATGCCCAAAACTATCATGTTTCCTTGTTCGACCTCACCAAAGTTTGCGACCTTTTTGCGGCACTTCAGATGCGATGGAAATATATTCTAATGAGGGCCCCTTGTTGAGGAGGCTTCTATGGACGTCTTGTCAGAAATGTAAAATCAGCCTTAAAGAAATGTATTGGAAGGGCAAGATTAAGCTACGATGAGCTCCACACTATAATCATAAGGATCGAAAGAATTATGAACTAGCGACCATTGACGGACATTGATGCAGAAACGAGGTATGAGCCCTTAACCCCTTCCCATTTATTACTTGGTAAACGCCTTCCAAATTTGCCAGAATTTGTTCCAGCAGATGATGAAGATCGACATTTTAACTGTTGTATTCCGGAAAGGACCTGGGCCTTAGTGGCTTCACGTGTAGAGATATATTCTGTGATTTAGAAATTTATTCAGTCACCAATCAGTCTTCAATCAATGCACCAATGATTAACAAGTTGCATATCTCTCTGTCTACTCTGTTGGCCAAGAACAAAAATGTAATATTAACAAAAAGACCAATGAGATGAAACGCCGTCTAAAATACTTATCAATTGAGCTTCAGCATTATTGGGAATGATGGAAGACAGATTATCTGCTCAATTTGAGAGAACGTCATAAGATGCATTCCAGATTAACAAGTGAGGACATTGTTAGGCCAGGTGAAATCGTGTCGATTGAAGATCCACAAAAGAAGAATCGAATTCATTGGGAAGAGTGGAAGAAATTATTTTGAGCCACGATGGCAACATACGAGGTATGAAAATACGATTGGCAAACGGGCAACAAATTGAACACCCTCGGCAGAAAGTCTATCCCTTGGAGATCTATGCTGACGAAGCACCAATGAAGCAAACAAGCAATGCTTTTCACCCCGAGCCCCACTAAAAACGTAAAGCTGCGCCTTTAACGAATGAATGTATTCACATATTGAACAGTGTTGAGCAGATGGAACACTAATTGGAAACTGTGATGCTGGTCAAGGGGGGAATGTAGTGAATTGCGGAGGAAATTTCGAGACCGATTATATCATCGCTTCGTTACGATGAACTCTATTACTTTTTATATCTGTTGAACTCTTTGAAGTGAAACTCTCGAAGCAGTCACTCAAACTCTGTTGAAACTAAATCGAAGGAGAGCCGGGTGATTTTGAACGCTACAAATCTGAATGATGAAGAAACTCATGTGAATTCTTAAAGGAATCAATCAGACGACTCATCAGTCAAGAACTAACTCATGAGGTAACATTAATAGTTTTGTCAATGAACGAGTGACTGCATTTTATTTTATTGTCTGTTTTATGTTCTCTTTCCTTTGGTTGCTGAAATTCATCAATCTACTGAATTTTGAGTACTAAGTCTGATTCATCTATTATACGGTCATCTTGAACAGAAATAGAATCAACAATAATTCAATTTCTGTTACCCGATGCAGAAATTATTTACAAAGAGAGTCCCAGTATAACAACAAAATTCAACGTCCCAGTGTAAAGATATAAGTACTTTTTCAAGCTACTAATACCTGGCCTAATCGTCCGACGATAGTTAAATCTAAATACAATCATAAATCCCTTATATGTAAATCTAAACTTCAAAGAAGCTGTATTACATATGATATCTATTTTACTAATTGATGTTGCTATAACAATGATAGATACTTCCATACTCCCCCACCTTTGATTCTCCTACACTTTTAAATTACGAGTATTACAGGACAAACACCGATCTGAGTTCTCCGAGCCTCCTCGTAGCATCGAGGTGGCTATGCACCCGCCGTCATCAGCCCTCTTTTTGGCAGTCCTCTCCACAAGTTATCTCTTGTACCTTATGCTTTTCTGTATAATACTGAGGGATAGGGCGTTGGAAACTGCATATATATTGTTTTTTTATTTAATGCTGTTAAAAGCGAGTCGAGGTGGCCAATAGGATCATATCTCTAGTTAAAACGAAATAAACTGTGCATGCACAGCGACCTCGATGCTGGGAGGAGGCTTGGAGAACTCAAATCGGAGTTCGTCTTGTCTCCTCCAATTAGTATTTCTCTCCACCAAGGCAACCTTCCAGTGTAGAAAAAATCTCGAGAGCAGTAGATTTGGATTACTTTATATCGAATTAGCACGAATCCATTATGAACTCTTATTGCGTTTGTCTACCATTTAAACAAAGAAAGCAATGATAAGGATTGCGTTGAATGCAACTACAAGCAATGGGCAATACAATTGTGGCATTGTGATAAATCTGAATCTGCTTTGAATTCCAAATGGATGATAATGTCCCTATCTAAGTCTATTGAAGATCCAGCCCACTTTCAGTCAGCTTATGAATTTTTCCTTGTCTGCACGAAGAAGCCCATTTCAAAGCGCAGGATATTCACACTCTGGATTAATAAACAACGAAGGGATTGAGGGTTGGTCCGTCATAGCACAAAAGCCAAACAATGGCATAGCCTCTTTTAAATAACTGTAACTGGGAAACAAATGTAGAAGGGACCTTACTTTTCCAGTAGATATTCTCAAGGCTGTTGAACCAAAGATGGTCGAAAGGGAGCCGAAGGCAGCACTAGCTGGTAAGAAGAGTAAGAAAGAGTGGGGCCATGGGGATTTGCCTTGTGGAGAATTTGAAGAACCACATCCATTAACATTTAGGGAATTATGCTCTTCAAAATAGAGAAACTTTCTTTCTAGACAAAATATGGCAGGTAAAATAATAAAGTTATTGATTTGCATGTGTGAACTTTCAATAGACGTTTTGTCTATGTAGTAAAGCATCAAAGAGAAGAATGGGCCATCTTCTGAGGGTTCAAAGCGCTAGAATATTGTAACTGGAGGGGGAAGTATGGTAATTGGATGAGCAAGAGCCCCTTAGTATATGTTTTAAAAGAAGTCCCGAACAGTGGGTCACGAAAAGAATCTCAATCTAATATGTGGTGTGAAAAATGAGAGATAAATACTCAGAATTTTCCTGTAATCGTTAATAGCAAATAACAATATTTAATAATTCACATATGCTCTTTCAGGATAACTTCATCAGAAAATACACATTTCTGTTGTCAACGAAGGGCCTTCATAAAAGTAAAGTAGCAACAAGATCTAATGCAAGTGTGCCGAAAGAAGGATAGTCTACACAAGAACGTGCACTGAAATTCCCATATGGCAAGGCATTATTGCTCTGCAAAGAGATCCAATTGCCCTGCAAATTGAGCGGTTTCATCTGTTGGGGAAGGGAGGGTTTCACACAATTTCACTCCTGAAGAAGGCTGCTGTCTATAAACTTGGACTACCAGCATGGTGCTGCAACATTAACGTTGTGTTACTAACACGGTCCTTTAACTCGGACTATTCGGGTTCCTGAAGTGCATATGGAGTGTTTTTAAAAATTTATGTGCCAACGGGGAACTCATTGAAATTTTGGGGAGATAAAACCGCCTTCAGCATCCACGCCAGCACGATCCCTGGCTACACGTGGAACTTCAATGAATATATTGACAAAATGCTGCATCTGACTCGTCAGCGATTGTATTTTTGTCTGTATTCCAGAAGCCTTTGAATTGTCGTTGTGTTTTCACCTCGGCTCTTACAGACAGTTCCTATGCAACTCTTCAGCCTTCCAACCTTCAAGAATGCGATTTAATGATTCTCATGTAGCGACTATTCTCAGCGTTTGTTGGAATTGAGTGCAATCCAAACTGAACGTGGTCGAGCAAATAGCGTTGGTTCTCAAGAAAAATGGATTAATTTTTTGTGAACTTCTTCCATATACTTCACGTTATTCTAAATTGAAGTTTGCAAACTGCAGGTTCGCGTCAATTTTCTCTTTCTATATCACTTGTCATACCCCTAGCACATCTTCTTTCTGCTCTATTCTGCAAAAACAAGAGCTTGCAGCTGGAAACTCAGGTAACATGGGTACACGCCCTACTTTTCGGACGGGACACAAAATTTTTTTCACTTTCTATGTGAAAACGAAGCACTATTTTGAATGATTGATATATGCTAGTTGTTAGATAGCGGTAAACAAGGATATTGTAATATACTAAAAAGGAGTTGATGAAGGTGTGATTTGTGATGATTGAAAATGTATGTGTTCAGGACAGGACACTTTAGGGAATGGCCACAAAGCATTCCGTATTTGGCATCATATTCGAAGTTACCAACTGCTGAGCCACAATTAAAGAAATAGGGATTAGCAACTAGCCACTTGGCACCATTTTTTGACTTGCGATTTAGTCCATGTTGTCAATTGTCACCTTTCTTTCAATATAACAAGAAGCCATGTTTGTTATCTATAACAACACTCGCTTTTCTCGGATTATGCTCAAGGCAGTTGCAACACAATAGAAACAGATCTGCCCATGTGTATCATTTGTATCAAAACCTGACCATGTGTATCAATTGAATGTCTGTCACACAATAGAGATAGACATTCAAATAATATACATGGGCAGATTTTGACAACTGATGGACAACTAGGGCGAGAAATCCGCAAAGGTCCTTTATTTTTGGAGAACAAAAGCGTACAAATGAGATGACCGATAGAAACCTCTGATTGGCTACTATAATTGCTATACAGTTTTATAAATCGATTAGAGTGCTGTCAAGAACAGTCTCAGAAAAGAGCGTCTGTGCATAGCAGTTTGGTGTAGCAACAGTTCATTTGCCAACATGTTTCAAGAGCAAGTCGATGAAGTTAAACAAAAAATCAAGTTGCTCGAGCCTTCCATGAAAGTGTTGAAGAACCTGGATCTATTTGTCTTGGATAATTCACTTCGTGAAACTACAGTTGGGCAACTTCGAGGGCATACAATTGATAATAAATGGCAGATCTACAACCAGGTTTGTTGTTTTAAAAAGATCATGCCACGTACCAGCTTGAGTGTTATTGCTGCATCTTTAAGCTCTGCATTAGCAATAGAGAAAATATCTAGGTCGGTTGACTAGTTGCGGCACAATTTTGTGCTATCAAAGAAAAATGGAGCATAACCTACGTTTCTTTACGCATTTGTGATTTTAATTTTATACATTTAAACCATTGTCGAGGTAGCAATATGCATTTACGGTTTTGATTTCAGATATTCAAACCACTGCTGAGGTAACAATTAAGCTACTTAGTAGTGTTTATGTCACTCTCAAAGTATTTTGCATTCAGTTTTCTGGACTCGAATGACCTCCCAGAGGTGTATAGATGCTTCCAAGTTTGAATTTCGTTAATACTGGGAGTGCACCTTGTGTATAGCTTAACGGAAGACAACATGATATTTTGAGATAATTTCATTTTCAAGGCTATGTTTGATTTTGCAGCACAAACAGCTTTATGTTTTTTATTAATGACACTGCAGAAATGAGCAGCAGACAAGCGGGCTGGAAGCACACCAGGACAAGGCGGCAGCTTTCTCCTGTGGGGCATCAGACCACACCCTTTCAATAACTACGCACTTCATTGGTCACTACAAATAAGAAAAGTTTTCTGAAAATACTAGCTTTCAACCACAAAGGCGCTTTTAGAAAGACCGCTGAACTGATATCGTAATATAACGTTAGCATACTGAATTTATAGTCATGTAAAAACTGCTAGATTTCAAAGCACTTGAAGTTCTCCACTTAGTATACGCGCAGGTTCAGCAGAGAGACTAAGGAATACAAGTTATTTCTGCAGTCAAGGCATCTATCAACTGATCAAATTCTAATTTCAAGGAAGATAAGTTGGCACGGTACAATTACAACCAATGGACTCCACAGACAAAGCGCAAACTTTTTGACTCGGAATCCAATCCTGCTCCGAAAAAATTGACTCCTGCTCCTATTCCTGTTGTAGTGCAAATTTTAAACTCCGACTCTTGTTAAACTCCTGTTGAATTGCAGCTTTTAGTTTATGATACTTCAAATACAAAAATTTGTTTTCACGATGTGAGGTTTTCCAGCTTTCTAACTCCTGGGCCACATTTGGCTCAATAAATAGAAGTTTCACTGCTTTCCTATATCGAGTTGTTTTAGGTCAACTTTTGTAGAGATTTTACTCCCTGCTGGTTCTTATTTTATAGTACAATGCAGAAATGGCTGAATAAAAGACACGTTTTGCGATCATGCATCAATCTTCAACGTCTACCCAAGAGGTGCTGAGTCACAATCGCGTGGCTTTTTACTAGCGAACTACTTTACCTGACTTTTTCCAAATATGGTATGCTAAGTACATATACGAAAAACTGTCCAATAAGAATTTAGCTTCATCACGCAATTGAAGTTTCTGGAATGCTCTGCAATGACTAATGGATACTTGTACTAACTAAGCACTGTGGCTACGCTGCGCCTTCGCAGTGGACTTAGACCACTTGATAATGAGTTGTGATGAAAGTCAAATTTATCATACTTAACTCCCGTACAAGTGAAGCGTCACAAGCCAAAAAGGAAAAGCCAAAAGGTAGTTCAATCAAAAGTGAATTTCAAATAAATTTGCTTTGAATTGTTAATGCTCAACATCTAAGCAAACGATCAGAGTTTAAAATGGGCAATAAAATGTGTCTAAGTTACGATAGCTGTTGAGTGCGCAAAAAATTTTCTGAAATGATGATATCGGCTCGTGCTACCAGACGTTAGCCACAAAACGACAATGTTACAAGGGCTTACTGATAATGTTTTTATACGTAGCCAGTGATTTCATTTTAAATTCACTTTTGTATCATTTTCCCTAACGTAAGCAAAAGTTAAAACTGAAACTACCACAACACAACTCCGGCTCCGGCTCCTGGTCCTGTATTGTTATGCAATTCTGACTCCGGCTTCTGCTCCGACTCCGGCCAAAGGAGCTTAACTCCGGGTCCGACTCCGGTTGTCGATCACCTATGCCCACAGAGCACTGCTGTTACGAAGCGGAAATCAAGTTATGGTAGGCCTATTCATCTAACGGTACCCGAAATTTCATCAATTACTCGACTTACGATGAAGATACCAGAGAACGGAAGAAAGATTAAAATTTTTCATAAAATTCTCTACCATTTCATATCCATAATTGTTAATATAGCTTTATATTTTTGAATAGGAAAAATGTTTTTAGTTGTAGATTAGAAAACGCGGGTTTCCTTTGAAGGTTAACACTGATTTATCATGGAACCAAGACTACAGTTTAATAGCAAAAAACGGTTACTTTTCTAACGATAGAGCAATATGAAATATCTATGTGCAAGATAGAAGGTTGATAGAAAATTTGTACTTGGAACAGATGGCAGCTATATCTATAGATAGGGACCTAAGTGAATGGACAAACATCAAACGTGGAGTTCGACAAGGGTGTGTTATATCGCCCGACCTGTTCTCACTGTATACGGAGCTGCTTATGAGGAAAGTTATCGAAGGAAATCTTAAAGTAAATGGGCATCCTATTTCTGAAATACGATATGCTGATGATACTATCTTGATATCTGATAATGAACGGAACCTTCAGGAAATGTGAATCAGTTTGAAAAATGAAAGTGAAGTCAGAGGATTGCACATTAACAAAAAGAAAACATGGTTGATGGTATTTAGCAAAAGCAAAACTATTCCTACGTGTAAAATCTATTTAGAAGATGAGAAAATTAAACAAGTACAAGAATTCGAATACTTAGGAAGCATGATAACAAGTGATGTCAGGTGTAACCAAGATATAAAACGTAGAATTGCGATTGCAAAGAAAAAATTCATGGAAAAGAAAAACATCTTTACAAACTCCAAGATATCTATTGAAACGAGGAAACGAGTTCTAAAATGATATATCTGGTCTGTTCTCTTCTATGGAAGTGAATCATGGACGATTAGTGCAGAGATGAAAAATAGACTGGCATCAATGGAAATGTGGTGTTACAGGAGAATGTTAAAAATACCATGGACTGAGTTTGTGTCAAACGAAACGGTGCTTGGAAAAGTTAAAGAAGAACGGCAGGTTCTAACAACCATCACTCAAAGACAACTAAAATTTTTTGGACATGTAGTCAGGGAGAATGGCTTAGAGAAACTGGTTTTGGAAGGAAAAATAGAGGTTTAAGATCTAGAGGGAGACAGAAAGAAATACTTAGATGACCTGGTTGCTGCAGTGGGATGCTTACGAAAAGGGGAACTCTTCCATCTGACTCAAGACAGAGAGAGATTCAAATGCATAGTCGCCAACGTCAATTGATACGGCACAAGAAGAAGATGTGCAATTTTATGTTGTTTTTTTTGAGAAGATGGCAGAGACAAATAGGTAATGTTAAATGGCATACCGCTCAGTCAGATCGCTAATGTAATGTAATTGATTATTTATACACGATAAAAGTGGCCCTTCAGCAACTAAAATATTACATATGCATATACATATTTTAAATAGTATATTAAGAAAAGAAATTAACAGGCATAATGGCGAGCTGTACTACTATTGCAGCTCTTCCAGGGGGTCGTGTTTTCAGCTATTATTTTTGATCAGCGAATAGATGTGCTTTTAATTTCTTTTTGAAGCATTTGAGAGTTGAGGCCTCTCGTATATCAACAGGCGTATCATTACCACAGCACGAAAAAGCGACAACATTCTTTTGACATACTTAAAAGCTTTTTTCGTCCGACACTCATCAGAGTATGAAAACGTCGGATAGTGACCTAAAGGTTAACCAAAATATATATCCAGATGCGGTTAATGTGTTAGGATACGTCTAATTAGCCCCAAGTGTGACCAATTAGGACCCATTAAGAGTCTTTACTTGAAGAGTCCCAATGCGAAAACAAACTCTTTTTGTCTACACAAGAATGGGTTGGAGTCTTAATGTAAACAGATTCCAAAACACTAGACACTTTACATTAAGACTCAAACCCAGTCTTGTGTAGACAAAAAGAGTTTGTTTTCGCATTGGGACTCTTCAAGTAAAGAATGTTACTGGGTCCTAATTGGTCACACTTGGGGCCAATTAGACGCATCCTAACACATTAACTGCATCTTGATATATATTTTGGTTAACCTTTAGGTCAATATCCGAAATTTTCACACTCTGATGAGTATCGGACGAAAAAAGCTTTTAAGTATGTCAAAAGACTGTTGCCGCTTTTTCGTGCTGTGGTAAAGTTCTGTAGTATCAACAGACTATTTAGGCAAATCATTCCATAATTTTAGAGCTGAGTATTTAAAGCCACTTTTTGGACGTTCCGTATTTAGCCTTGGGATTTGAAGATCATGGCAATTCCTTGTTTCATATTTTGAGTGGACTGATCTTAAATCAAATTTATCCCAAAGACTTTCAGGGCTTAACTTGTTTATAATCTTATACTTCATAACTAGTCGATCAAACGAGATTAGATTAGGTGAAAATGCAGTGCAAGATTTACCTCCTTGAGTGATGTGGCATTTCAGAAAGTACTGCGTAGATCTATATACCCTGCGGTGTACTGTTTGTTTTCCTCGCATTTTCTGGCCAAACATTTGCTCGCGCTTCTCCCACAAAGTAAAAATAAAGTAGAAAGATCAAAAACAGATAGCACCTATGCTACGCTCAATAGCATTTGCGGTGCCGTACTGATTTGAAAGGATGGTCGTTGTGCAATGTTACGCTAAGGTTTAGAATTCAACATCTGAATAATTCAGCAAAAGCTGGACGAATAGGGCACCTACAAATGTTTATAGTGCTATTATTCCTCGTATGCAAAAAATTCCAAATATATATATATATA
>WIPJ01000175.1:481939-535303 GCA_018155075.1 Cassiopea andromeda
ATATATATATATATATATATATATATAACCGTTTGGAAGTGTGAGAGAAATATATAATGTGATGTGAAGGCCTAAATCCAGGAATGAGGAGCAGAATTGCGAAAAGTGCTTCAAAGCAAAGACTTTTCTAAAAAAGCAGCGGAACACACAGAGGTATCTTTAAGATAAGTGAAATTGTAATATTTCAAACATAAAGCAGAAACTTACTCAAAAAGATTTCATTTTGTCATCTATTAGTAATGGAGTCATGAAGATCTCCAATTTCTTCAAATTCGGTCTCAGGCGACCTTGAACGCGAGATGTTCAGCTGACTTGATGCCGCGTAAACAATAGAACGTAACAGCTGTGAGAGACAACCGTAAAATGATAAACTACTTCCATACCTCAACATAATAATCATAACCATGATCATTACAGCCAAATTCGAATACGCTATGATGCTTTGACGGAAGGAGTGTACGTTAAACTATTACCTGATCTAATATTTTCGAAAAAACTTTGACGAAAAGGGCACCCTTCCCAACTGCCCTCCTTTTACTAGGGCAGGACGGGCGACTGCCGCCACTGCTCAATGTTCCGGCCTCCTAGCAGCAGAAAGGCGAGAGCCAGGACTTGAATACGTCATGTATCGATTTTATCAAGATTTGGTGCAAGAACTATAGTGCAAGTACCATCTAAATTTGTTCAACTCTGTTGATTCAGCTCTATCATTGGTTAAGATTCCTGCGTCTGACCAAACCCACCTGAAATTGTGGAAAAATAATAATAATTATTTGACAAGCCATTCTTTTACTTTCCAAGCAACACCTCTTTTGGGGTGATCAATAACAATATTGTTACATCCACAAGACAGGGCTAAAATGAAGAAAATAGGATCTAACCTTCTCGTATTCCACAACCATAGAAAGTCATCCAAAAACTATGTAGAACGATATTGGACTTGAAGGTAAATTGAATAAAAGTGCAGTTGTGCGTTTGTGCGTTTGTGCATTTTCCTATAATTTGATATGTAATATATATTCGACATCTTGTTATTGTGCGGCTATATGGAAAGTGATGTCTTACGTTATCAACCCCTATCTTAGCCAAACATGAAGAGATAAGTATCTAGAGACTTCCTCACGACAACCCTACATATTTTAAGGACAACCTACAAAGAGCGATTGACTTCATCTCGACAACGTACTAGTTCTTGGTGATTTTAATATGGATACAATCAAGGCTTCTCTATGCTCTATGATGGAAAATTATGCGCTGGTTAACCTTATTCATAGCCCAACTTCCTTTACGTTTGCAAATAGCTGATGTGTGGATTTAATACTGAGAAATAGCAAAAATAGCGACTTCTATAGCAGAACGCTTGAGACAGGTTTCAGTGACTTCTAGCATATGGTTTATACCATCCTCAAAACAAGTTATGATATCTTACCACCCAAAGTTCTTAGCTATCGTTGTCACCAAAATTTTTCTGATCCCCTATTCCGAGAGGAGCTAGTATATAAGATATATAAAAACTATTGAACAGAAGCTCGGTGACTCTTTGTGCGTTCAAAAAGGGACATAGCACTCAACATGTTTATTTCGGGTTGTCGAAATTGTTCATCGATGTATTGACAAGGGGGGTGTCACTGCCATGGTACTGGTGGACGTCTCAAATGCATACAACTGTCTGCTGCATGATCTTCTTATTACCAAGCCTGAAGCTTATGGCGTTGGCATTGACTGTCTAAAACTCATATACAGTTACCTCACTAATAGAAAGCAGAGCGTCAAGATAGGCTCTAGCGTTAGTGGCTGGAAGTCATTGTCAAAAAGGAGTTCCACAGGGACCTGTAATTGGTCCCATGCTGTTCAAAATATATATAAATGATTTTCTTCTGGGCTATAGAGCACTCTCAGGTTTGCAACTTTGTTGATGACAGCACAGTATTATATATGGCGAAGCCTTAAGGCCTGTCCAAACACTCTCGACTTTTCACTCGACTTTTAGAAAAGACTGACCTTCTTTCATAGTCTTTGTAAGAAATATTTGCTGCGGGAGCAAGCGCTAGAGAAAGGGATATGCTATTTCAAAATCAAATAAAAGTCTTGAGGAGTGGGAGCACTCTATGGTGTAGAACCCTTAGGAGATTCTTTTAAAAGGACATTCGGATCTGTTATAGAAGCAAATGCATTTCTGTCAGCTGGGCAATGTCTCTAATTTCTATAACATGCTCAAGAAAGGGGATCTTGGTGCAATGCCTTTGAGATCAGCGTATGACGTAAGTTGCTGTGAACAGCTAGAACAATAGAATTGTTCGAGTGAAAGATTCGATCATGTTCAATCTTAACTCGACTACTCTCAACTGCTCTCAACGACTCTCGATGACTCTCGATTGGGTGTCCAAATGCTCTCTCGACTTTCACTCAACATCAAAATCGAGCCCAGTCGAGTGAAAAGTCGAGAGCGTATGGATAGGCCTTTAGATGAAGCGATAAAAAGTATGGACAATGACATGAGAGAGGCAACGAACTGGTATAAACTAGATATGGTCTTTGCAAATTTGGAAAAATTCCAGTTGATTTTCTTTTGGCCAAAAGAAGACTAAGAGTTAAGCATTTAAATTAATGGTGATGTCATAAGAATTTCTGATACGGTAAAACTCTTGGGCGTCACCATTTACTCAGAACTTAAGGCCTCTCCGAACGCTCTCGACTTTTCACTCGACTATTTCTGACTTTTGTCGAGTATCGATGAGTATTGTCGAGCAGGGGTGTCCAAACGTTCTCGAATTTTCATTCGACTTTTCAAAGAGTGACCTCATTCCATAGACTTTAAAAAAAATATTCCAGTGGGGACAAACGCTACAAAAAGGGATATGCTAGTTCAAAGTCAAAGAAAAATGTTGAGGATTAGGAACACTTTCGGGTGTAGAACCCTTCAAAGATGCTTTTAAAAAGGCCTTAGCTAATCTCATAATAACTGGAAATTGAGATATGTCATAGAAGCAAATGCGTTTCAACCAGAGTCCTAACAAAGACCATTTTAACTCTCTAGTGGCAAGTAGTGTAATTTCTGTAAATGCTGCTACATGCTCAAGAAAGTGGATCTTGAAGCAATGCCATTGAGGGCAGCGTATGACGCAACCAGCTATGAACACCTAGAACAATAGAGATATCAAGTGAAAGTTTTGAACATGTTCAAACTTCACACAACTACTTTCGACTTCTCCCGACTAGGTGTCCAAACGCTCTCGACTTTCATTCAACATCAAAATCGAACAGAGTGGAGTGAAAATTCGAGAACACCTGTACAGGCCTTTAGACTTAATGAGCAGGTCAAGACCATCTGCCAAAAGACAAACAATAAGGTTAAAGCTCTTTCAAAGGTAGTAAGGGACCTGGAACCACAAAAAGCTAGCCTATCATATAACTCGTTTATACTAACAAATTCGAATTACTGCCCACTTATATGGGTGCTTTTTGGAAGAGCCACAACGATATAGTCAGCAATGTCTGCCTCGAGAGTGCTGTTAATAGATTATGACTCTAGTTTTGAAGAGCTCCTACATAGGAACGAGGAAGTGACAATTCATGAAAAAAATCTGCGAAGACTTATGCTAGAGGCATACAGATGTATGACCTCTGGGAATCCCTCCGTTCTGTGGGAGTTCTTCAATAGAAAATTGCTTCCATATGTGCTTCCACCTTAAGAATAAATAAACTCCTCCAACTTCCAAACACGAGGACAAAGAAGTATGTAAACGAGTCACTTTCATTTAGGGGAAGGATAATTTGCAAGCAACTTTCAGATAACTACAAAGATGCAAAACCTGATAATTAAGTCAAAGCAAGAATTAACAGTGGGAAGGGATTTGAATGTACATGCCGCATCTGTATCTAGTTTCCTTTTAGTACTTTCTATCTTAGATATGTTGAAATTTTAAGTAGTGAGGAGTTGGCTTTTATTAACTTCCGCTTTTTTTCGAGCCAACATTATAAAAATACATTGCATTATTATTAGTATTATATTAGACTTCTCGCATGAAGAAGACAATGAAATGAATCAGATGCCCCCCCAAAAGTCCATCTCTGGATCGGCTCCTGACTGTCAGTGAACCTAATCGAATTGAAGAGATCGAGGACTGCGCTGCTGTATCTGAGGTGAGAAAGAAATATGCAAAACAACGTGAAGAACTACTCGCAAGCTGTGCTCGGAACCTCATTTGGGTCATGTGACCACCTTCTTCCAACATGAAGCCAACATAAACCCTGCAACTGTTGGCTTGATGTCGGGTCAATGTTGGATCGTTTGGCCAGGGCTTTAGACAAACACATCTCCGTAGGCCGGATGAAACATTCTACTTGATTCTTTCTATCAGAATAATTCAAATTAGGAAAGAGAATCCATCTGGCACATAATATGATAATCAAAGTCATATTGTGAAAGATTATGGCATATCAGAAAAATGTAAGGTTATTTGAATACAAGATTGAGACTTCTTGGTTTTTCTATGAATTTATCTAAAATTAAGGGATGCAAAAGACTCATATTTTCTAGCTCTTTCAGCATGTCTCTTGGCACAGATATTCAACACAAGCATGCAAGGAGTTCTTGCTCCATCCTATTTCTCAAATAGGTTTTAATTCTGTTTAAGCATAAAAAGACCTTTCTAATGATAAGGAAGATAAAGCAATTGTTGCATTTAATAACAGAAGTTTGAAAACCTCTGAAAGACATGATTGCGAGTTGAGATTGTTGATGTAATCTAATAGCTCTTGAGAACTTGCTTTATGGAAATCAGAATCTCTATGAGTAAACAAAAGTTTCTGTTCAAGCAAAGAAAGTTTAGAAAGAGGACCATATATCTTTTCCAATAGCTGCAACTTCTCAACAGGGACACCATTCTACCAATTAATAAAGCAATTTGGATTGACTAGATCTAGAAAAGCAAAGTCCTTAAAATCAAGAAATTGCTCCTGTAACACACCAGAAACATTATCAATGACTTCAAAGAGAATTCTTCTATAATTGTGCCTCATACCTGAACTTGCTTTTGGCTGGCTTACCAGCTACTTGACCTAATGAAGCAAAAAGCTCGCTATAGGACTATTTTCACCTCAACTCACCAAGGATGTGAAGAAAACATTTTTTCCAATGCCATAACTGAGATCTATTTTTCTGTTCTACAAAACCATGTAAAGAATAGATGATTGCTGCAAAATTTTGCTAAAAAGGGCAATTAAGAAATAAAAGAGAAGCCATTAAGCTGCTGCAATAATCCACTTGACATTGAAAGAGTAAAATCATCCCAAGGTTGTGGATTTTCAACTATAGATTGCAAAGCAGTTTTCATAAATCACACCTACTGTAAGTGAATGATTGAAACATTGTGTATCTCCAAGCTCTGGTATCTCAATACCATGATTCCTAAAGAGCTCCTTTCTTTTAGAGCTCATACTTGTAAATGAGCTAAAAGCAGCGATGTGCCAAACACCTTCTGTTGGAGGGGAGCGTATTGACCAATTGACTAAATATTGTTACTCAGAAATTATTGTTTCCAACTCTCTTCCAGCATGGCTGCCTTTTGACCAACTTTTTGCAGCTTTGAAAGTATTGAGGCATCACGCCCCCCACGCCCCCAGACTGCACATCCCTGGCTAAAACCAGAGAAATTTGCAAAAAATACCTTCACTAAAGTAGATAAAGCTGACTGACATAAGACAAGATTCAATCGATGAGCAGCACAATGGAAAAAGTAAGCAAACTGGTAGTCCTCACGAAAAAGCGTTGAAGCCCAGCAATACTGCCAGATATCACTGATGCTCCATCATAGGTTTGCATGATTAGTTTATCTTTCAGTGTGTCTCCATATTTCATCAAAGGTTGCTTCACAACAATAGAGCTGGCTGGAGGTGTTCCGTCTGAGCTCACATCAAAAAAGGTCTGGGAATCTAAGAGGAAACTTTGCATGTTTTTATAGCCTTCTATGGTCCATGTAGAAGAAACTCCAGATTCAAAAAGTCAGCACAGCCAGCAAAACAGACCTTGCCTTATTTGAATTCCACTTGAATGTCAAGCTTCGGTTGGGTGCGATTCTGTTGAACAATTAACCGTTGTTCAGCAAGACCTCTTGCCAAAAACGATTTAAGGATTAATTCTGGTACAACATCTCTATTTGTGACAATTTCTTGGGCACGTAGCTCAGCCATAACAGACAACGTAGACTATCATTCGCATAGCTTCTCGATTACAGCTAGGCCAGATCGTAAATCGCAAATTAGTACCCAGCGCTTTCGTTCAATCACTATTTCACGCATACTGCAAAGTGCATGATACCACGTGTCTAGGAGGTGACTTTCCGAGGCTTTCATTGGTTTTTAGCTAAAGATTTGCCCAATAAAAACACTCTACTTTGCTATGATATCATTTTAGTCATGCAGTTTTCAAAAGTGCATGACTAAAGTAGTAATAATAATGACTTGCAAATGTTACCACGGATCGAATGCAACCCATATATTTGGCTCTAACTCCGAGCATCCAGCGTCAACTAAAGTCATCAGTAAGGACAAAATTAAACGGCTTTGTGCTATAAACCTTATTATTGCACAGAGGGCTTCTTTTTGCAGAACAATTTGTTGATGGACTTTTCAAATAAAAGTGATATTCCAGAACAGCATTATTCATGCAGTGCATGACAAGCATGACCTCTAGCTTCACCACTGGATATGGTAGCGATGGTCCTAGAAGCACTCAGTGCTATCATGGAAGGAGTGCGCCCTTCTATACTTTTCAATAAGACTTAGCATGGTGTATTTTTGTCCTGTGATCATTAATTGATTCAAATTTACAAAAATTTTAGCAAAAATAGAAGAACGATCACTGGGGTTAATCTGAAGAAAAAGCATTCCCAGCTTTGCTCACAAAACCTGGCAATTGGGAAATATGCCTGCAGTACCATAGGATGGACTGAACTCACAAATTTAATAATTAATTGAAACTCTAGAAAAATATCCTGCACGATTAGCCCGAACAGTTAGACTTCTAGGAGGGGCTACATTCAAGTTTACAAGGTACTAGCAGATTATGGGTGAAAATAGAAAGCCTTATCATCATCTTGCTTTGCCTTTTATTTCAACATGTTTTTACTTTTATGTCATAGCAGCAGATTTCGAAGTTTGTCACACAAATACACTCTATACATAATTTTTATCATGCAGGTCAAGAAAGTTGGTTTCAAGCATAGGATCGTAGCCTCCTTTTCACATATGACCAGACTGGGGGATACATTCATTAACCAGCTCCATGAAAAAGGAGAAGATTTTACATATCTGTGGGCCTTCTCCGAATTCATTGAGAAGATAAACAATAGAATTCCTGATGAAAGCAAGGTTCCAATTGGAATGCTCAAGATGAAAGAGCTTGGCATAAAA
The DNA here is from genome assembly GCA_018155075.1 of Cassiopea andromeda. Taxonomy (NCBI): domain Eukaryota; kingdom Metazoa; phylum Cnidaria; class Scyphozoa; order Rhizostomeae; family Cassiopeidae; genus Cassiopea; species Cassiopea andromeda. Next base: position 489,353 of record WIPJ01000175.1, read on the forward strand.
AACGCTATTATTGAGGCTGACCTCGTTTACAACGGCATTGATTATACAGTTTTCAACATGAAAAGGCTGTGTGCTCTCTTTTCCAAATGGTTCAAATGGATCCGTGAGAACTTATCTCCAGATTCATTGATTTTCATCAATATTCGTGACCTTCCAGATGCCATGGTCCGAAAACCAAGAAGAGTGTTTAAATTAGTAAACTACCTATCTTCTTTGCCACCAAATGAACGCCCGTATGGGTTGATATTTGAAGAGTCTGGAAAATATTTCCCGGAACAGCTTGGAGTATGGACAGCTGCTGTCCGAAAGGAAATGGACAGGTAAGAGCCTATCAAACAATTGTGCTTTTATCCTTTAATATTTTTATTAAATACTTTCCCTTGTAGGATGAAGCACTAAAAATCGTGAATTTTCAAGAACCTGTTTCTATTCCGAGTGAAGTATGAATAGAGTCCTGACAATTTTTATTACTTAATGATTTCTAACTTCCAGGTGCGGATTTCAATCCGGTCATTTGCTAGTGCACGTTCACCAGCAGTGGGGCATGCTGGACACTACCCAGCTTGCAGTGCTAGCAAATGGAGCAAATGGAATATGGGCGGGGCTATGTGAAGAGGGTGCGGCAATGGGCCATGCCAGCTCAACTACTACAATTTTGAATCTGATCCGAATGGGCAATAAAAAAGTATTGAAGAACTTTAACTGCACAGAGCTGAGAAATGCCGCTATTGCAGTTACCCAAATAACAACGGGATTGCCTCCTCCTCCAAAGCAGCCAGTCTACGGTGCAAGAGCACTTGATATGGTTTTTGGAATGGACCAGTTTTCCCCAAATGAGAAAGAATTCAGCTTGGCAAAGTTTTTTGGAGAGGAACCAGTGATGAGAATGACAACCCTTGCATCTCCAAAAATGATTGCAAAGAGGTTGCAGAATTTATTTGGTAATGATCCTCAGTTTACAGAAGAAATGGGAAAGAAGATGAAAGCAAAAATGTTAGAAGATTTACATGCTAACAGAAAGGAAGAGTACATGAGTGAAGTTGGCATTGCGGTGCTCTTTGATCGCTCTGGTGGAAAGCTCACAGAAAAAATGCAAAAAGTTGTTGCTCAGGTACACTAAAGATAAGTCTTCACTTTCTTCTTAATACATATAGTATCACTCTAAAAGAAATTTCGACATTTTAGGTATATATAAAGCCTCTTTTTAATTCATGTACCATAAACAGATCATACTTACTAGTACTTTGCAGCTACTCTTCCAATAGTGCTATGACAGTCACAGAAAAGACTCATAACTATGCCGCAATAGTCAATATTGCAATTACCAGGGGTGTAGCTAGCGGGGGGAGGGACGTGGGGGAGGTCACACCCTCCCCAGCCGTAGGTGATCTCGTCTTTAAATTCAGATTCGATGACTGTAATTGGTAAATGAATGCATACTTTGACATGACGCAGCCAAAAAATTGCTGATAATGACCTCTCTAGCATTGAAGCATCCCATAGAATGCCAAGTTCTTGCTAAGAAAACGCTTCTATCGGTAAATTCACACCTCTGTCGGACAACTATTGTCCGTAAATTTACTGCTTTTTTAGCTTCTGTCTATAAATCAGTGCGTTACACCCCCTCTCCCAGAAAAAGAGCTCACACGACGACACCGGCAATCACAGTTCCTTGTATACCCAGTGAGCATTGATCAAATTCTCTCCATTTATCAAAAGTAGTTCATAGCAGATTTTATCTAACCAATCTCTATTTCTGTACAAACAATACCACTTTGTTAGTAAATCTACCATACAGTCAAACTAATATAAGTCGGATACGCCTAAGTCAGATATTTCCCAATTCCAACAAAGATGCATGGTTCCGCCCATTTGCTGCAATGGCGTTGCTACTTGCAAGTCGGATTTTTGCGTAAGTCTGAATGTTCTTCCTGGTTCAAAGATATTTGACTGTCTTTAGCTTCCATTTTGACAAAGGTTTGATAAGAAAATTGTTCGACTACATTGCATTTCACATTCTTAAATTATTGCATTAAACAGGAAATTGTTTTGAAACAGGTTGAATTGAAGAGTGCTCATGCCAAGAATCTTTTGGCGGAAATCCGCGAAATGTGGGACGAATGGGACATCAGAGATGGGAAAAAGGATGACATGATTGAATTTGATGCATTCTACAATGGATTCATGGCGCCATACTTTGGATGCTACAGGTGTGATGAAACAAAGAAGGCACTGAAAGCTTTGGACATGGATAGTGATGGCGTGGTATGAAATACCCTGCTTGATGAATTTTACAATAAACTCTACCTTTCCTTGTATAGACTACATATTTAATTAATTGCTATTAAATTTTCAAGGCTGCATTAACCGTAAATGTATAGCGTACGAAACGGTGAATTTGCATTTTTCTACTTCAATTTCCCAACAATAAGGTCGAAACATTGCATCACAAAGGGATTCAGTGTCATGTTCTTGAGGGTCGATTATCTATTTCATTCAAATTCAAAGCGACAGGGGTGATATAGTGATATTTGATTTAAAGGCATGATCATTGAAGAGCGTGGTCCTTAAGTAGTGCGAGCTGATTAAATTCTCCTAATCTGTATTGGTTGGCGACGTTCTTGTCTTGCAACGCACCCCTGTTAGGACTTGTCTGTAACTTAGTAGGTGCTTTTATATAGTTACAATGTCATCAGCGAAAACAAACTAATTACAAACAACAACAACAAAAGTACTAATGCCATAAAAAGGCAATCAAATCCACTCTTTATCTTCATTACTTACAGCTAAAACTTTCTCCTGTTCAGGTTATTACTTCCTTTCTGAGTGCTGCCGCTTTGCAACATGTTTTATATCATCAGTAAGGACATTCCAAAAGATGCTACCTCTGAGTGTAATCGAGTTTGCTTCATGTGTTTCCATCCTTATTTGTGGTAATATGATTAGACATTTGATTCTCAGATTGTATGCAACTTGTTTCGTAATAAAACAGTCCCAAAAGTATGAGGAGTTTAGTTAATGTAGAACCTTGAATACATCCAGTATTAGTTTTCGAAAAATCCTAATAGGGAATGCTATACTTGCCTCTTTTATTTTATACCTATGAAAGAAAAGATATGACAGATATGAAGAATCGTAAATTACACACTTTTCTTTTAATAAGAATACCAAACTTTTCCGAGTCTCAATATTCTTAAAATTTTCTGATTTTGAGTCTAAGATTACTCTTAAAATATTCTTAAGTGTCAAAGTTGTAGCTTCTTCTGGATATGAAGGGAATAGCTATATTCAAATCTTTGTTGATGCCTTGATTCATCATAAAGCAAATCAAAAGAGGGATGGAGTAATAGATATTGCACCAATAGTTCAAAAGTTAATCTGCAAACTGTACTATAACTCGAATACACAAAATTTTAAGTCACGGTGAAGCTTGAGCCTTGTGTTATTTTTAAAGTGTTCTCGGTTTTCAGCGATTCTGAGCCTTGACATTCTTATACACGCTATTCTTATAAATTAAAGAGTATTTTTCACCCTTAAACAACAAACGGAGCGCTCGCTCGTGTTGGCCTAAAAATGCACCCTCAATACGTCACAGTTGTTTGAAGAGCTAATATTCATTCTTATTTTGAAAATAATCACTTTACGGACTTCTTTATTTTATGAAAATTCAATTCAATAGTTATTAGTGATATGAAGTTAACCAATTCTCTTCCTAAGGTTGATTGGAACGAGTTTGCTTTGTACTTAAAATGGGCCATTCGCCAGTACCCACAAACACAGACTTCAGAAGAGCTTCTGTCCATTGCTTTCCGGAAGGGTCTTGTGCCCGCCATGAGAGATGAGATTGTTCCAAAGGAGAAGGAGCCTGCTGATGATGAAATGGGCGAAGGCGAAGATTTTGTCTTCAATCCAGGATACACAGAAGAGAGTGATGATGAGGCGTGCTTTCGTGACTAAGTTCCAGGACTTTGACTTTATTTACTCGAGAGTTTACTTCAAAGCGTTGACTGATATTTTCTGGGGATTGTAATCAATTGTATCAAACACTCCTTTGCATTATACTTTTTGTGTTCTAGAATTGCATTCATGATTCTGGCCTTGTTCCGTGGTTGATATGCTAATGAGGGTCTGGCGCAGATACACACACCTTCAACAGAAGCAATGACGATTGAGTTTACCACTGATTCACTATACACTCCCCTACTAAAAGTTTGGAAACAATTGGAAGGCAAAGATGGTGTGGCTAACGTAAAAAAATTTTTGCCAAAAGGACAACTATGAGTTTTTGCATAATCTGCTTTCAAACCGTTGTGAAATTTCATACAAGCGCAGTAAAATTATTTATGTACCAGAATAGAAATTCACGATGCCATATCTAGTATGATTTGCTAAAAACTTTAATATTTTGTACCAAGTTGATTCGGAAGAGTTTCTACACGTCATTAAATTGATTGATAAGTTTGCTATTTTGAAACATGCCGCCACTCTTCAAATGCTCTTGCTACGTCTTCCTCGTTATTCCTTGGAGAGTTGAGCTGTGGTTTTTAATACGAGAAAAGCAATACTTTTTCTATGAATTTAATGTCAGAGATTGACTAGGCCTTGAAAGAAGTTTCAGATCACGTAGGGAAAAAATATCTCGTTTCCAAGCTGCATAGCATGACTTGTTGTCGTAATGTAGATTTAATGGAGTTTCAGAGCATCTCAAAGTCGATTATGTGCGTTGGTTCAATTTATTTTGAAGAATTTGAAAAAGAAAACGAGGGTTCATTGGCATTTCAAGTGTATAGAACAAACCTGCCTATTTTTTCAAATGCAACCTCAAAACATTACTGAAACATAATTGGCAACTGTTGATCAAAATATGTTTATTGGTATGTTAAAAATACATTATAAGCAGCATACTTGGTAATGCAAGTTTTACTTACAATTTCTCCAAGATAATAGGCTATTTCTTACAAATTTTGATAGCCACCTCGCCCTTTGAGCAAAATTCCTTGCCTCTTACCATGTTAAAACTTTTATCAATAATTCTTTTTCTCTTAACATTTTGTTATGAAAATGCTACAAATGTTTCTAGATATAACGATAAAGAAATGAGTTTACATTTGAAGGAAATGACGTATACAAACAAGGTTTACCTATGTGCTACGTGCCAAAACTATTTCAAGCTTGGGCCTATTGGTTGACTCGTTTACAAACTTTTGGCCTACAATGACAAGTTAGCTAAAACACTACTTAAAACCCACTTTACTACACTACAAAGTTGATACCCCGAAAAGGATGATATCCTGATCCCCCGGGGCCATTACATATAAGACACAATATTAAACTAAAATTGATACGAGTACCATCAACATACAAACAAATAACTAAAGGGAATAACTTGCTTCGCAGTTGATGTCGAGCTAGTTAACTCGAAAATGTAAATAGCAATCTAGCTTTGGCACTCTACACCAGCTGTGGAACATATGTACGACACACCAAAAGGACGAAGAAGGACTCATGACTTGCAATAGAAACTTGTTAGACCCCCGTTGTAGGATGTTATGATTCATTGTTGAGGAAAAGTGTGCTATGCGTGTTCATGGATAAATTTTGCCAGAATCTTGTTTATTTTGTCTCGCACTTGAGAACCCAAAGACGAAGACAGAAACCCACAAGCAAGAGCGTTAGAAATTGATACTAGCTTAATCAGCCAAATCGACCAGTTTTACTATTAAGTAACGATATATGTATATGACCGGCTGCTGAGATTTGGGAAATTAAAACTCGCGATAATTCAAAATACATGTGGAAAATCTGGAGGTGTTTGGCTTCACACGTTTATGATGTCAACCCAAAAAACATAGTTTCTCCATGCAAGCATTAAAGGGCGTTCCCAGATTACTCGGAAAAGGTGGCAGATAAGGCAAAACTTTCAATGAACGAAATGTTGCCGCTCGCGAGACTAGGTGAACGCCACAGATTTGGGCGCAGTAAGATATGGGGTTCACGTGATAATGGCATTAATATGACTGAAAAGTTGCCTAAGTGCTAATTCAGCGTTTTTTGGAAGCACTGGGACAGACAAACGGCAAGCTATATCTAGCTAAAAATGGTGACACAGTGTCTGGCAGGTTGCAAGAATTGCTTGTGCAACTTATCTGGACCAATATGTGGCACAGGGTTGGTTGAGTGTGGCAAAATCGGTCTTTTTCCCATAACTTTCGAACAGTGGGAAGAAGAGTATTAAAACTAACTGGCGATTAGATTACTCGATGGGGGCCGCAGACTGACGTGTATGGCTTTGAGTTTGGAAGGGACAATTACTTCACAACGACGTCATAAACTGAAGATGTGATACTATTTCTGGGCCTTGTACCACATTGGTGGTAAAAGCGAAGAGTGTGAACATTTCTCTAAAACGCATAAGATATAGTCAGGAAATCGAGATAAAAAAGCGTATGTGCTACCTTGCACTGTTTGAGAGATATGTGCCAAAGTAGTACTAAGAGGGACAGGAAGAGAGCCAAAAATTTTATTGACAGTAACTTCAAAACGGTACCAGGTGGCCATATGGACATGTAGGTCCATGTGGCACTACATTACATTTGGTATTCCAATAACATAATCTATGCTCAATTTGGGCGTGCCCATGACGTTATACTGGTGTCAGAAAAAATCACTATATCTACGTTTGAAAAATCGTATGTCACTCCTGGCGCTCGTCAAGTCAGAAGTAACAGTAGTTTTGAAAAGACTCACGCCTTCTAATTGGTGGGATGTAGACGGATCTTTAATGAAACCAGGGATTGGCACAAATATTGGATGACACAAACTGGTACAGAATTTGATGTCATTTATCTTATCAAAGTATCTCAAACTCGATGTAACCGACCAAAACCCTTTGCGAGATCACATCCCTAGGATGGATTAGTGCATAGTGGGCGTGGATTTCACAGGCTACGTCTTAGCGTATGTCATAATCACGTCAAAAATGGAAAAATTGGACAATTATCACATTTCTAGTCATAGCTTTGTCACATAGCCAAAAACATAACTTTTACAAATTTCACCAGATAGAGCAGCCTATTCTTTTCCATTTTATGTAATAGCAAGTCATGATTGGGTGTGGCACAGACATCGAAGCTGCATCAGGAATTGCACATTTCTTTGAACTAAGGTGAATTATTTTGGTGTACGTGAAGTCAAATCTCTGGTAAAAATGGAAGGTTATGAACACATGCTTCCTTACATGGTTTTTGTCATAATTATTCGTTTTCTTGCAACCTGTGAGCCTAAATTGGCATATACTCAAGTGTACCGACTCATTCAAGAAACAATCAAGGTTACCAATTATATTTGGTATTGCAAGTAAAGAACCCCTAAGAACTCAGATTTCCAGGTAGATGACTTACGTGAAAGCAGAACCTGGCTCAAGTTTTGCATAAATTTATTCGTCTTCTCATGATCTCTGACTATCAAAGTGAATGTTGTATCACATGATGATCCTTCAATGCGGATGAATTGATCAAACAGCCCTACAACCACTTGTTGTAGATCGTCGACGTCAATGGTTGTGAAGTACAAGGGTGCACCTCCGGAGCCATCATTGATCGACCTTATCGCAGCAAATGCTTGTCTGCTTCTGATGCAATTATATAGACACGAATCTGGCTTAAAATCACAACAACTATGACTTCTTTATTGGGATGCGAATACGGTATGCATCCACATTTATTTACTGGTGGTAATTCCATACTGTCTGAACGGGGATGCAAAAGTGACAAAGAGCACAATCTCAATCTTTAAGTGGCCCTGATGGCTTTATTCATGAAAATTTGTTCTATTCATAAATAAATCGTTAAAGATCATTGTCTTTAAAGCCAATTGATGTAACAATGAATGTGGCTCCAACCAGGTTTTGGAGCAATTACTGGGGGATTTTCTGTTCCATAATTCACAGTTTCCTCTGCTCTCCTGTTCGCCTTGCAGATAGAAGCCATTCAATGCCACTGTTGTTCATTCGATTCTATTGTTCAAAGTCTGGTATTTCACATGACCCACCTGTCTATTACTATGTGAGACTGGAGGCGTGCACTATAGGGCGTCTAGCTGGCTCGTGTAGAGTTGGCAAGAGTCTATCATTTACACATGCTTTTGTAACATAAAAGCTGTACAGCTTTGTTTTTATGATAGAAGAAAGTTGACAATTAGTAAATGCAAAATCTTTTACAGAATTTCACTGTGAGTACAAGGTAAGCTGCAGTAGAGCTTTTCATAAGGGGTATGTCTCGGTTCTATGGAGTATAAACATATTAGTTGTACGAAATTTGAACAACTTTGGTTTCCATGGAAGAGGAGGTTAATTGGGAGGGACTTTAATGGTGCTCCAAGATGTTCCTGTAGCAGATGGTTTGTTTTTGGACTCTTTTCCTTATGCACTAACAGTATCTCAGCTGTTATCGGCCATGCTTTTCATAAAGGTATGGCGTTTGCCAAATTTCGATCATGTGAGTTGGTTGTATGAATACCTACAACAAACTCTAAATTATTTAGTGATGTAGGCTTTTAGACATTAGTTAGCTGTGCATGACATACCTCTTCACGTACATTGCAGATCAGGTGTCGCCTCATAGGACACTAGCTGTGCTGTTGGAGCTTTAACTACATATGATTACTACTGAATTCCATCATTAGTTCACGTATAAGTGCACGATGGGCTCACTGTATCCTTAAAATTGTGTTAAAATTTGCGGGAGTCCAATTAACTAAGACAGACTCTTAACTGCGAGAGGTAGGACAAGCCAAGTGGGTCTTGAATCCTAAAAACAGATTTTGCAAGAGGATAAATTGTTGATGACGCTTTTTCTTAAAACCTGCAGCATACGGTGGTAGTCTTGTTTCAGGATGACAAGATTTTTCGACAACACCTCAAAACCAGGTGCCTACTTTCGATATTTGGACGATAGTTTTGCCCTCTTTGGTTCCGAGCTGGATTGTGACCGCTTTCAAGAAAAACTGAAATTGCTACATCTAGCTCTAAAAGGAGCAAACCAATTCCTTCAATTCTCTAGATGTTTTGGTAGAGAAGGAAGGCGCTGGATTTCTTACCAGCATTTACAGGAAACCAACGTTTACTGGGCAACTAATCCGTTGGAATTCCTTTAGCACAAAGACAAGAAAGATTAACTGTATTAAAACCTTAGTTCACAGGGCACTTATGATTTGCTCTAAAACTAAATTGGGCTCAGAGCTCGATAAAGTAACACAACTGCTCATTGAAAATGGATATTCAGAAGATATTCTACGTTCTTGTATTAATCAGAAACTAGCAAACTTTGTAGCAGAAAAGATTTTTGGTCCAGAGTAAAATTACCCTGGATTGAACATGTTTCATCAAATTTTGAAAATCAAATTAGTAAAGCCATTACATCTTGTTTCTATGCTGTGAAGCCCCATATGGTTTACAACGCTAGAGTAATGCTACCATCTGCTAAAAAATATTGCGTTCCTACTACTCAAAAAGATTTTATAGCTTATGTATTTCTGTGCCGATGTAAAGCTCGGTACCTAGGACGCACAACGCAGAAGCTAGCAGACAGAGTAAAGTAGAATGTTCCCATAGGCATTAGGAAGAAAAGTAATACATTAAGAGAACAGCCACCTCGTATGTGTAAAACAACAATTCTAAAATTAATTGTGAGTTGGCCATAGGACAAAATTTTATCGCAAATCCAGAATGCGCCAAAACATATACAGACGATAACTTTCGGATCATCGTGAGATCAAGCAAGATCGTCCTTTCAGTTAAGTGTTTTGGAATCTGTTTACATAAAGACTCAAAACCCAGTCTCGTGTACACAAAAAGAGTTCGTTTTCTCACTTGGACTCTTCAAGTAAATAATGGTTAATAGGTCCCAGTTGGTCACTCTTGGGGCCGATTAGACGCATCCTATCACACAACCGCATCTGGCCATATATTTCGGTTAACCTTTCTGTTACTATTCAACGTTTCGTACTCTTGACGAATGTCGGAATAAAAGGGGCTTTCAGTATGTCAAAAGACTGTTGCCGCTTTTTCTTGCTGTAGTAAAGTTCTGTAGTACCAACAGACCATTTAGATGTCCTTTTGTTGCAAGGACTAATTCAACAGCTTGTTTATGTGAATCGGGATTAAACGACGTCCTCCACAGTGATAGGCAAATTGACTTATTAAGTCCTGATCGTGGTTCATGTCACTTGCAGCTGAATAAGGATCTTTGACAACTGTAAATGAGGACGCCTCATCAGCAAAAAGCTTTACATTGCATTTCAAGTCAGCTGTGAGATCGCTTATATACAAAAAAATAATAATGTACCTAAGATTGAGCCCTGAGGCACACCTGCCAAAGCATTTCCCTAACTAGAACACTGACCATTTAGAACAGCTCGCGGTTGTCGATCCCTAAGAAAACTTATAATACGATCAGGAAATCGTTCTGAGATGGCACATATTTTGAGTTTATAAATAAGACCACTCTATCAAATGCTTTAGAAATATAAAAACCCGGATCAAACATCAATAAGAGGATAAAAATAAAATGCTTTGAATATTGCAAGTGTTATGAAAAGTAGTTGATTGATTGCCGTATCGCAATGGTGAAAGCCTGATTGATTAGGGTCGAGTATGTCGGAGGACACAAGGTGTGAGTAAAGGAGGTCGTAACTTAGTTTTTTAAGGATCTTTCCGACTATTGGTTCAAGAGAAATAGGGCGATAGTTACTCTTAATGCTTTTTTTCATTTTTCTTATGAACTGGCACCACATTTGCACATTTGAGTGTAGTGATGCTGCAAGCTTATTTATTTCCGATATTCTTTTACTCTGATTGCGATGCATAAAGGACACTTGATTCTTCGCGTTCGAAGCTCTTCATTTGACCTCTTCTTTGTCAAGTCTATTTTGATATAAAACAGTTTCTTTTCTTTAATTAGAACTCTTCTTTAGCTTAGCTTAAGAGCACTCAACTGTACAAGTTTCAGCTTCAAGCTTTGTGTTAAGATGGGAACTTTTAAGTGTCAATTAGTTGATGAACAACCTCCTGCACTGAACCTTATCGGGGAATGGCCGCACCAAGCACGTGGATATTGAAATTTGATTAAAAAGCAGATAAGATGATATTTTCTATGGAAAAATTAACCTTAGCTGTAAATATGCAAGCGATTTACCATGCTTTATATATTTCTCTTAGTGTCCTTTGAAAGTAAATTTTGGTAGATTTCTCAGTTGAGCTTTGGCAGCTTTTTTTTGAAATTTGAACTATAAATACGACATTGGTCACCAAAGATACATATAGATATACATTTGGGGCTTCTTTCTGCATGCAATATGCAAACAGCGTACTCGAATGCATCAATTTTAAGTTGTTTTTCGCAAAGTGAATATAAATGGAAGATGCTCAATCTCATGCTTAGGTGGAGTTATCTCTGCAGCATTATTTATGTAGCCAGTAGAGAATTCATTTTGAGGCCGTGAGCTTTTATTTTCTCAAATCCTGCATGATAAAAACAATAGTTTAAACCTCGGTTTACAAGTCTATTCTTCGTCTTCATAAAAACGCTAACAAAATCTACTACTTACATGATGGTAGAGTTGAAATTTTGAATAATTAATAGATTGTAGTGTTAAAACAGCTTCAAGAAAGACTCAAACTTGTCAGGAAACTGTCGTGACAAGAGTGCAATGTTGAAATGGAATGGTTAGTCTTTTGATAAATTGATCCTCTGCAGTTGGAAAACCTGACATGCACATTAAGTTGTATTCATCATATGAGCGCATTGAACTTTTACGCTTCTGGATCGAAAAGTTAATACTAGAGCACAAATATTCTACATACTAGCTAAAATGCACAAGCCTGGCACTTCAGGCAAACCCATTATGTCAGTATGTAATTTAAACTGCTAACTTATATATATAGATTTGATATCAAGCAAATTGTAACAATTACTATCGTATATCCAGGATCAGTGCTTCTGCTTTCAAGGAATATTCCTTGTAAAGGAAATTTTGCTGACCACAAGGAAAAAAAGAAAAGAAACTTTTCAATGAAGAATCAAGGAAGTTTTCTGATTACTAAAGAATTTTCAGGAACTGCAATATTCAAAGAACTTCCACTAGATCTGCAAGCAGATATTGTTTTCAATTTCGGCGTTTTCTGGATATTTTTCAACTGTGAAAGTTTTAGGTAATTTGGATTGTAAGCTGAATAAGGAGGTTTACATTTCTTAAGTGGTCAAACCTATGTTAAAGACAAGGGAGGAAATGTAAAATGAAAAGGAGGCACGGTAGATTGTAGTACTAAAAGCTGGAAGCAAATGTACACAACAGTTGCGCAAAATGAACATTGTGAAACTTTACAAAATTGTTGTTATTCCTAACATCTCTATGGTTTTCCTACAGGTGATCCTCATTTCTTTACGAACTTGTTGATGGTTCAGTTATGGTAGGCCAAATAGAGCTCAAACTTGCTGCTAGCTGTAACAACTAGTGCTCAATTTCGTCGTGAGCTGTTGGGAAAATAGGTCCAAATTTTCAACTCATGAAAATTGAAATACCAAGAACAGGCAACACCACCCACAACATTCAACTCCAAGCAAGCAAAGAATGAAACGTTGTCTTTAAGATTTAAAAATGTTGTCAGAGGCCAGGCGTGAATTTTTGTTGGCAATGACGGAAATATCGGCTACTTTAGGTTCATAAAAAGCAACGACATATATACTTTCGGTAAAATTAAAAGTATTGCAGCCCTAAACAGTAGGATCTGCTGTGCTACAATGATAAGAAGGAGGGGTGATTTTGCTCTCTAAAGGTCAATGTATCGACTGATATTCGGAAAAAATTCCTAAATAACCGTGCGATAAATACGTAACATTTTGACAAACAAAATCTTAATAAGTTTAGCAGCCATAAATATAGTAAGTATTAACAGTAAGTTAACATTCACTGCAACTTTGGCTGCTAAATTCATCTCGGAAAATACACCACTGATAGCTCGACTGTGTCATCATCTTGACCATATCATGAAATGTGTCTTCAGAACGTTTGGTCGAGAGGCCAGGACCAGTTTTCTTTAAACATTTATGTTAAAATTTACTATTTTCGGGTGACTATTGCAACTATTGGTAACATCAACTGAATAATTTTTTGAGCCTGCTGATGTAAGCTTTTCCAGATTGAACATCTTCCATTTCAGACCATCAACTCAAGTAACTATTGCGCACATATGCAGGAAGAATTGTTGGTGCGAAGTAGGCGATCGGCCGCAAAAACTTGAGGCCATGAGCGAGCTTTGTTTACATTTTCCCCCTTTTTATACTTATGCTATAAAAATCAATTTTAAAAATCCCACGTTGTTGCTGTTGTTCCAATTTATCTCACAAAAATAGCGTCAGTATGCTGGCAGAGTTAAATTTTGGGACTTCACATCACATTGTTTTGCTAGGAGTGACGTAGGACGTCCACTTTTGCATTCATTGAGAGATTAGAACGGAAATCAGATTCAAGGAAAACTATGGTCAAAAATTTACCTTGAGAAGGAAACTTTGTTCAAAACAAGGAAATTCTTGGGAATTCCAACCAGGCAAAAATGAAAGTATTGTCCAGGATACAATACATTTTTTGAAAACACTCGATTTTTGTGACTTTGGAAGATAAGTCACTTTATGCAAGCACCCCCCCCATTTTGAAGGAATTGACTGTTGTTTGAGGAGTTCTGCAGACATTCTCTCCTTTTAAGATTGACGTATATGCTTTAACTTGTTACTTTTATCTTGGTGAAATATTACTTTAAATTCCGAAACAAATTCTACCTTCAGATACATGGTACTGTTATGGGATCTTTGTGTGATCCTAACAATGCTAACCTCTTTATGGATTCCCGTTAATGATGAATTTTACCTTCAAAAACGGAAAACAACAAACCAATCTATGGCTATTCTCCATTGATGACTTTTTTGCCATTTGCACGCACGGCAGCGACAGTCTTTGTCAACCTTTTAAACACGCGAATACCATACACCCCATAATAAAATTTGGTTTTTCCCAATCAAGGGAAAGGATACCATTTTGGGCCACAGTTATAAAACTGAACTAAAACGGTCAGTTTCAAACCACACTATATAAGAAACCAGTAGAAGTCTCTCCACTTTTAAACGCATGCTCTTTCCACCGAAGCAGTTGCAAAAAGGCATTATCTGCAGTCAGATATCGCCATATTGTCTCTACTGATGGCTGCAATTGACTTAAAACTTGGGGGAGCTGCAAACGCTCTGTCTGAATGAGCAAGGAGATTAGGGAAACAATCCAAGGCATCCCAAGCCTTATGGTATTTTTTGTGAGTCACTTAGGGGGAAATTTTAAGGCTAAATGAAAAAGTTTTGTTATTGCTCGGCCAACTCCGCAGGAGTTTTCATTGTGAATGTTTGAAATAGGGGAAATATTCACTTGTGATGGTATCATGTGTTTGTGAAGGTGAAATGTATTAGGAAAATAATCAGAAAATTCTTAGCAGAGAGAAAAAGAGGGGCTCTAGGGGTGAATCCCCCAGAAAATATTTGCTACCCACACCCTTTATACGTAGAAAACACCTTTTCAACATATTCATCTTTCTTGGAGAAGGGAATTTCTTCGATCCGATTCGTTTTCTGGAGACTTCCGTAGTTCTGTATTTATCTGCTCCTGGAAGAGCAACTAGATTGGCTCAGCTGACTCAATGCACCAAAATGCCTTTTTATATGCTGGAGAAGGACGTCAAATCGTAATCCGGTGATGTAACATGCCACTATTTTGTCAAAGACACGCCAATGCATTTAAAAATTCAATTAACCATGGATTTTCTGTGACTGATTCGCCAAAACGTCGGGGGTTGTTCTTTCGTATGCCAAGGCATTTCTCTTAGCACACGCTGAACATATTTTGGGATGTACTGCTTACATGGAATCTACCCTGGCTTGCAAAAGCCCCATTTTATTCGCAACCCTGTTCAGTCTGTAAGCTCATTAGGTTCGTAAGCACGAAGAAAAATATCAAGAAAGCCATTTTCGTTATAGCTATCAAATAAGCCCGAAAGGTCCTTCCTATTGGCTCAAAAGCTTTATATTCTATATTGAATCATTGAGATGGCTCGCTGAGCTGGCAATGGCAGTGCTGTTAGGTCTGCGCGAAGCCCAGGCGTGAACAGTTAAGAATTCATGTCATAAGGTTATTCTGTGTTTATTTTCAATTGTAGTTAAACATTAGTTTTACCAGTAGGGTCCTTCTGGAACGTTTGCCCAAATGAAGCAAGAATCTGCCCAGCTGGGGAGCTGCATCGCCCCAAGCCCCCGCCTCCTGCATCTATATATCTAATGACAATGATTTCGCTCACTGTGTAGACTGCCTTCAAACTAAATTAATTAAACATGGGTATAGAGTTGGTTGGTCTCATTAAACGTGACAGCCTTTTACAATACCACCAACCAACAACCATTTAAAACACCCCTACTTATAGCCTTCATTTATCCCTTAAGCTCAAAAATATTGCAAATTGGTAAAAATAACACTATCATCTTATCCAGGTAGATGACAATCTACGAGATGGATCTTCAGCTTCAGCTTATTTTATTCATCCAGTAAAGGAGGAGCTTTCAAAATAGGTCGAATAATCATGAGGAACCTTCTACCTCTCCTCATTAACAACACTAGGCCGTTGTAATCGAAGTAAGCGACTTTTTTAAAAAATATGCAATGAAACTGGTAGAAGTCATAGTACATCCATCAATTCAGAAACATCATCATATCTTACTACATCAATATCCCGATGTCGATTTGGTAAGGTATACCAATTTTCAGTCACCTTCAGTCATTACAATTCCTTTCTGCCATCCTACTTTCGCAATTACCACACCTCTAATCTTCTCCAAGGTTATAGAATCCCATTTGGAGCTCTGGGTGGATCTGTAATAGTAAAAGCTTTTTCTCGCATATTGCTTACATTTGGTGTCATACATACATAAAGGCATCAGCAGAAAGCGACTAATTAAAACCAACTACTTCTAAAATGCTACTGCGATAGTACAAGAAGAAGGATAAGAACAGCACTTTTACCCGCATAATTTACAATTACAACTTTCTCATTCCAGGTTATTGCTTTATTTTCGAATGCTACCACATTATTAGAAGTTTTCATATCATCAGAAAGTCCATGCAAAAAGGTGCTACCCCTAAATATAATTGAATTAATTTCATATGTTTATGTCCTTATTTGAGGCATTATCACTAGAGCTTTGGTATTCAGATGGTTTCAACTTGTTTTTCATTAAAGAGACTCCAAAGAAGGCATGAGGGTCTTAATTAGTTCAGACTTTTGAATATTTCTACAATTAGCTTTTGAAAATTCTTATTATGGATTGTTATACCTGCCTCTTCTATTAGGCACTTATCAAATGATAAATTAGTATCCTTATACAGCACCCGGAGCGCTCCATTGTGTCTTCTATTAATCTCATTACTGGCAGCTTTGGAAGAAAGCATCCAAATTAAAGGACAGTTGTTGAAAATTGCCAAATCATTGCTTTGCATAATATATCTGCCTACATACATACATACATACATACATACATACATACATACATATATACACACATACATACATACATACATACATACATATATACACACATACATACATACATACACATATAAATATACATATATATATACACACACATACATGCATGCATTGTTTTGTTTTATAAGCAGGTTAAAAAGTCTGGCAACTCAAAGGAGCTGATAAGGACCCGCTGTAACTAAACACTAAAGAAAAACACAACAATAATTTTACATCGCAAAAGATTAAGTTTGAAAATTTTTATATTAACCTAATAATATTTGAAATCTTTTTCTTTGTTTAAAAGTCTAGTTATAGCCTTCTCAAAAGTAAGGTAGTTCATTGTCTGCCCCACACTGTTTAATAGTGTTTTTAAAATTTGAGAATTTTCAGCATCCTTGAATTTGTTTGGAATAGAATTCCAAATCATTGATGCCTTGTAAGTAGAGCCATTTCTCCCAGTCTTTGCATTGTATCTTCTCACATCAAACTGCATTTCATTTCTTGTTCTCTTCTTTTCCTGGATCTTTCTTCTTTAACATTTGTGCAATTAGCTGTTCCATGGTATATCTGATGCATTAGCATGAGCAGTTTTCGTTTGTAAAGAAATGAGACTGGCTGCCAATTTGCTCTTGCTAGGCTCTCTTCGTTACTTAAGTTTCGAGATAGTATTCAGGGACTAGTGCCCAGGGCACCGGACAGTGTGACATTCTATATATTCTGTAAAAATACATTGAGCTAGGAAGTCGTGTTATGTTATGTTGCAAGAAGGTTGTTTTCACTTGAGCGTTTCTATCTAACTATCTATCTAACACATACGGAAACATTAAACTTGGCAATACTTTTTGTGTAACATATTTCTTCTTAGACTTTAGATGGTAGGCATTCCATTCCATTTCTTTCCATTCTTAATTTCTTTGACAACTTTTGCATACATTTTGCACCTGTGATTTCCAAACTAGCCTGTTGTTTATTTGTAGTCCAAGACAAGTTGATTCTTGAACAATCTTTATGTGATCTGCTCCATACATTATGGGTCTCACCGGCCCTATGAAGGTGGACCTCATCATGAACATTGCCTCACATTTTCCTGGATGCACTTTGAACTTGTTCTGCATGCACCAACTGTTGTTGCGTATGCACCAACTATATATCAGTATGAACCAACTATGCCTGTTTAATATCAAGATAGTTCCTAATTCTAGAGTATGCACTCACTTTTTTGTTGATCTTGTTGTAAAGATCTAGGGTGTGTTTGTCAAATGTTAGTTTGGAATCTATTGTTACTCCTGATAGTTTGACCTGCTGACATTGATAATCTAATCATCGATTTTTGAGCACAGTTTCTGGTCAATGCTTCTCCCTAAAAACACATTTGGCTCACAAATTAATTACTCTCAGGAAAAAAATAGTCTAATCTCTTAAGTCTATTATTGCTATCCGGAACAATCTGTCCCAATGATGAGTGGTACTTGAAAATCATATTCACAATCAGATTTCCTTCTCTTATACCGTCCAATGTCTTTCTGATTCTTGGTTTCGTTGTCTTTCTTTTTCAGCTAAGAGCGCAGCATTATTTCCTTGAGCAGTTCCTTATTAATATGCTGTGTGTATTAAACTCTCACGATATTCTTTATTGGAGCACGTTGATCCAGAGTTGCTTCAATGACCTCTTTTAGCTCATTGTACTCACTAGGACTATTGTGCAGTATAGTGTTTAATGGGTCTGCCTGGAATTGCTCTTGAAGCTTACTATTATTAAACCCCCGAACCGTTGATTGCAATTTGATAGCAGATGAATCACACCAATATCATTGTGTCCTTTCTTCTAAAAACACGCTGCATTATCTACACCATGTCACATCGGTTTTGTTCCCATTGCCACTCGTGGCTTGATCTATCTTTGCTCTTTAGAATTATTTTGCTTCTATACACAATACATTCTTCACTTGGTTCTCGCGTAATCTAAAAATTGCTTTTGTGCCTCAGCCAAGTAATGCAGCCTGGCTAATTTATTGGACGATATTCACATCACAATCGGAGGTTGGAGTCAAATGGCTCAGTGGAGCACCATAGGTCATCTGTGATCAAAGCCAATTTTGTCCCAACTGCATAAGATACCTGAGTTCAGCTGCTATCATGGGTTCTATCATTCCAAGAGCTGCCCATGTGGCCAAAAACGATGCTTTATGCTCTATTTTGTTGCAAAGAAAAGAGGTTTTCCCCTGCAAAATCCTAGTAAGAAATGTACACATCAAGTGCATCAACATTTTAGATGGCAGTCAACTTTTTAGATCTGTTAACAATTTTGAAACTAAATTTAATACTACTTGGATTAATACTATACTTCAGAAAAACTGTCAGATACGAATGATTCTGTTTTTTCTTTTTAAACTTTTCCCCCTGCTGTCTTCAATGCTTTGAAAGTATCAACGGATCACCTTCATTGTGGGCAACCATGTGTATTCCAACAAGAAGAAGCCATTCTGGAGACATCTTTAGTGACAGCTGTGGTGATCTGATGCTATTTATATAGTGTGTGTGACATTGGCTATTACTGGCTGGAAATTGCTACCCTAGTTAATAGTATGTTGATACTGAGCTATTCGTTCATCAGCTCTTGTTCTAGGGTTATATTTGCATCTATACTTCGGCATTTAATGTTTATATTTCAATAAACAAAAGCCAGCACGGTATTTCTTTGATAAATATATTTCTTTAAGTGCATTATTCACAAGAAGTAAGACACTCAACTCGTGGAGATGCATGATTGCAAATTAATTAATTGTAATTATAAATGTTGTTAATTTAATATAATATTTTTTCCCAGGCAATAACAAGCGAGTGAGCGAAAATGTTCTCGTAGAGTGTTCTGCTTTATCTAATAAATATTGATAGAGCACTGCAAACCCAACTGACCTTATTTGGGCTTTCCAGGAACTGAAGATAGAGAATAAAAGTTTCCCCAATATGGAAGTTCGTTATTGTAGAATTTCCACTTTGCTGAAGATCCTGCTTAGGAACTCTAATCAAATGACATGAAATTGGATAGAGAAAAGGATGTATAAGAAGAAGAGGTGCAGCTAGTAATATTTTTACATTATCTAAATAGACTACTTTCACGGAAGAACTAAAACAATATTGCATAGACAAACAACATTGTGCTTCACGCACCTTAAGGAAACAACATGCCAAATCAACATGCTTTGGGTCGTTTAACATTTTATTTTAGTGATTTCAGCAAGAAGGTGCTCTTACGTGCCTAATTGCCGTGGGGGGTTCGGAATAGGCAGGGGGCTGGAAACATAAGCAGAAATTTAATCAGCTTGGAATATGTGGGGGGGTGTGGAATATGTGGTGGGTAGAAAGATTGCTTTGAAATCTATAATAGTGCTGCTATGAAACACCCTATGTTCATAAATTGGGCGTCTATGGTCGTGAGAACGTAAGCAGCACAAAAATATTGTTAACAGAGAAGAAGAAGACTTGCTCAAAACATGCATTTGGAACATGGTTTGAAAAATTTTGTGAAAAAACTAATAATTGGAAAGGTCCTAATAAGAGCGGGGGGCTGGAAAAATTTTCAAAAACTAAGTAGCGGGAGGAAGACTGAAAGAATACAAGAATTTGCACTGAGATAAAATTGCAATAAAAATTTGTTGCTAACTACTTTTCCCCACTCAATCTTTTTGCTTTTGGATTCCAACACTTGAGCCCATCTCATCGCACAAGGCTACACAGGTAAAGTCTTCCAGAGCGATCAGCATAAATCTCAGCCTGACAGGACTGCAGCCATACGAACAAACTGGATGGTTGAACTTATCTTCCTGCAAGTGAAGAGAGATGTGTGATTCGACTGGAAGAAAGCAGGTGTAATTGGATTAGTTTAGGAAGCAAAGATGCTTCTACTAAAAGGTTCTTTGCAGAATTATTGTTGTATGGTCGTGCTTTGTTTTTTTTTCTGCAAAATAAAGTATGTTGCTTTCATTAAGTCATATTTGTCCTCGTTACTTAAGCTGCCATTTGCTAAATTGCAGTTAAGCTAAGTGTAGGTTTTTTGGCTAACTTTAACCAGCATACATTTTAAGCTACCTAAACATTAGATTTAAAAGTAAGACCTTGAAAATAAGATGTCCCGTGTATCCTCCGTATATTCTAACTTACATAAAATTTGCAAATTTAAGTCCTTACTTTAAATTCAAAAGAAGCGCAATGTAGTGTATTCATTGCATTCATTGTTCACAGTTTCTATGCAATAAATGTAAACAAGCCTTTGTTTAGAGGGCTTAATAGTTTCTGATAAGCATTTTTCGACAATGGCTTCCTTCCGAAAGCAATTTATATGACGCACAAGCTAATCCTACGTAGTAAACTATGATTTTAATTGAGGTGGAGGTATTATTTGCTAATTAGACTGATTAGGTAGGGAGAAGAAGATTTGCTAGCAAAGAGCGCCCAGATTAAATAGCTGAGGTGGCTTTGCGGAAGGCGCTGTATTTTTCCCTACAAAGCGCTCATTTAAATTTAGATTCATTTGCAAGATGAGGAGTAAAGAAATGAAAGCCATATCGGAATTCAATTTCCCCGGCATTCATGCATCGAACCAAGCAGAAAAGTTCAAGCTAATGAAAGTCGAGGAAGGTAAGATGCTAGTTTACAATTCATGCTAGTTTCCATGATTGATTTGACAGAAATTACGAATAAATTTCATACTGAATCTGCAGTTCTATCAAGTTCCCACGATCAAACTGCCTAACGTGATTGTTGCTTTTGGCGAATGAGCTAGTTGCTTTAACTTGGAGTTTAGAATGTAATTTGACTCAAGATTGCCATAAAATTTCTTCCCGTATAATATGCAACTTCAGAAATAGGTGGTAATATTCTTGGAATATTTCGCAGCTTTGGTTTATGGAATTTTTCAAGTCATGTTTACTATTTGAGTTATGGCGGCTGACCATGTAGCCTTCGAAGTGAGATGTTATGTTAAAGTCTTAACATATTAATCATTGTAAGAGCCTACTGTCTTGCTTAGTATGCCTACAGTACCAAAATGTCAGTTCTAGACTTCAAATTTATTGCAGTACTAGAAGGATTCATTGCAGCCAAGAGAGTATGGTGTATCAGTAAATGAAATATAATGCAATTATGACATTTACTTAAGAAAGAGACACATTTTAATGTAGACATAAGATTCATAAATTGCCTGTACTTTCAATATCCCTAGGGATTCTTGATAATTTTTTATAAATATAGATCGAGCTAAGCGTCAAAAAATTTAAGAGGACTGCACATACGAACAAGGGCGAAGCTAATTGAAGTTATTGGGAGGTGCACAGCCCCTGTAGGGTTTCCCAGCATTCCCTGAAGCGCACGGTATTAGGAAGCTAATGTTATCAACAGGGGTGATTTCTAGGGGGGTTCAGAGGGACGGAGCCCCCTTCCTAAAATTTCTGCTCATTTTAGGGAGGCTCAGCCCCCTAAAATTCTTATATTGGCTTGGCTTTTCAGAGTTTATTGACCTTGCTTCCAAAGTGCTGTGATCAATGGTGCACTGCTATATGGTTATTGAGGCATTTCTTATTGTTGATTATACTATATCAGTATTAAACTAAATTATCATGTTTCCATCTATGGAAATGTGGGCATGGTTGTCGCTGGGCCACACCCAAATCATGGGGGTTGTGCCTAGAGCCCCCTTGTTAAAAGTTTCAGAAATCATCACTGGTAATTAATCATTATTAGCAATGTATTCCCATTTACGTAAATGCCTCGAATTGGAAACGAGGGAACTGTTATAAGTTTTAGTTATTAGTCAGAGCCAAGCCTTAATTTCGTAGTAGAAATAATTGATTATTATTGGTTAATATTTTAATTGCATAAATAAAATCTAGTACTCGGATTAGAAGATAAATTTGTATTTTCGGACTGAAGTATATAATTAATCGAAATTTGTTTATTAGACGAGAACGCCTTAAGAGCATGGGATAAGCTTCGTAATTAAGGTTACAAATAAAACCTCAAACTGGAGTCTTTCTTTCAAAGTTCTCTTGTTCCCTTACAATAAAAGAATCAGAAAGACTTGGTATTCTCAATAACCCACCTTGCTGATAAAGAAAATTTGTTTAAGACAGAAAATACCAAGTTGCTGATAAAACAAGCCCAAGGTAATGGAAAATGCCTTCAATTTGCCGAAAAGCTAAATTTTTTGAGGGCTGCAGAATCCCTCTCCCCAAAATACCCTTTGGTTACGTCCTTGTGTACCAGTTGATAAGAATTTGCTGTATCATTTGAACTCTCTAAATTTTGAATGAGTGAAGGTAGTTCAAAGTGTCGACTAATTCATTCTTAGGAATAGAAAGCAGCAAGAGTTTACAATTTAAGAAGTACAAGCAAGAACAGCGTGATCTCTTGAAGACACTTACTCACTTAGAAAAGGAAAAATATAAAGCAATAGATGAGGATGAGCAGTATTTTGTGGATAATATCCCAGGGGATGGAATAACAATGCTCTCTGTTTCTCCTCAGTCAAGTAACAGAGGAGATGATGATAGTCTTGAAGACGAGGCTGAGAGAGAGGAGGTTCTGAGGAAAAGCTTGTATTTTCTGGAAGTGCAGAGCATACCACCAGAAGAGGAGCAAGAAAGAGAAGCAGCTTCTAATCTAGCTAAATGTGGTACGTTATTTACATATTTGAGCAATTATACAATGCGTCACAAGAAATGTCTTGCAGATAATCTGCCTTACATTCTCATTCAGGTTTTATTCATTTATTTAAGTGCTAGTTAAAAATACTCCAATTGGCATACTTATGAAGAGCTTAAGCTACCAGATAACTAGATAACTAAAAGAGTTTGAAGCAGGGTGTCTCTTTGCAAAATTTGACTACTGTGCCAAGCCCATATGAAGGATCGATCTATGTGCTTCGATTGCCTAGGCGTAAGTCTGCAGTCAGCTGAACAGGGGTTCGTCGGGAGCAGAAGCCGAATGCAGAGTGGAGAAAATCTTGCATGTCCACAAGATCTGTGTCAATAATTAAGGAAATTATAGGTCGGAATAGTCATAAGAAGGTATGACTATTCTAAGCTTGAAATGGAGCCAGGGATGTTCCTTCCAATTTTTTTTTAGTCAACGCCCTTCAAATTGTCGCAAACTGTCTTTCTAAAGAATTGAATGAAATTGTTGCATCAGTGATCTTAATCCTAAGAATGTGAAACTGACCCTTCAACCTGGTTTCATCTACTTTTGAAGATCTAGAACGAAAATGGAGAAGCTGTCAACTTTCCCATTTTACTATGAGCACATTTTTCTAGCATAAAAGCAAAATCGTCTCATTTTTACTTTTCTACTGACTAAGTTATAGGAATTGCACAAGTGCGTGATCCTTGAGAGCTCCGTAAATTGCACATTTCTATAATTGGAATATGCAAGTGAAATGTGATTATCTCATTTGTCCCACTAAAGCGCAAGAAACAAAATAATGTTCACCATAAAAATTGCTGCAGCTGACGTCTTATACACCCATTGTAATATGCTCCATTTCCCACATGAATTTATTCACAGCAAGTCGTTTTCCTTCCAAATTTATTTATTTGCATTTGCAAATTTGATATCTGAATTCCTAAAGACTGAAGAATATTAGTGAATGATGCAAAATAGGAGAGAAAGTAGAAACTTACACTGGCAATATCCTATAGTTTTCAACTCAAATAAACCAATGATGCTAACTGTTAGGTGGATAACTGATTACAAGCTTCTCTTAGTTCTTATTCTAGCAGCTCAAATCATTAGATAGTAGATCTTTGTTATGTATATTTAACAGCAAGCACCTAATAGTAACGATCATTGATAGCTAAACACAGCATCTTTTGAAGACGAGAATAACTTATCCATTTTATGTAGCAAATCAATTTGAACCAATAAATGATCGACTCAAATCGCAAAAACATAATAGAATAATTTTAATTCGGTATTTCCATAGGTAGTTTCTACATTAAAACCATAATTCATAATTTTAATACACATAAAACACTTAAAAATTGGACCTGAAAACTTTCGTTGCCCTTCGGCAACCTCTTCATTGAGAGTAGAGTATTACTATCAAAATTGAATTTTATCAACAACATAATATTACCTCTTACTGCAGTGGATTGAAGTTGAAGATGATAAGCTCTACATCACTACTGCTTGACTAATTCAGAAGTTAATTCGACAAAAGCACTGCACAGGTTTCTTTCAGAGAAAATGATGATGAAGTAGAAAGAGTAATGTAGAATGTTGTATACCATTGAATGAACCACTGGAATTGATCTCAGTGGGATTTACTGAATAAGACGAAGATAACCCATAGGAATTTCTTTTCAAAGAGGCTATTGTTTGTTATCTACCTGAAGCAGGATAGCTGTAGTCTCTGTAAAATGAAATGCCAATGCGTATTAAATGATGTTGCATACAATACTCCAAAGAACTTGATTGTGAATAGCTAAAGTGATAGAGAACATTATAGAAAATAGTGCCTGAACTGTATCAGGCGTACTAGTACCCATAAGTTAAATATAATTACTTTGTAGTTAGCAAATAGAAAGTAGACTAGAAAGAAAAACGTTTGCAACATGCACCTCTGTAGTACCATCACGGAATTCATCAGCTCAGTATGTTAAATAACTCCCGACTACTCTCCAGTTTGGAAAAGAAGAAGGGTTGGTAACAGTTAGAGGGATGGAAGAAAGTCTAAATATAAATAGCCAGGGGTTGCAATAAATGGGGGAGCTGATAAAATGTCCGAGAATCACAGCTCCTTACATACTTGCCAACATAATAAAATTATTTCCATCATCCTCTCTCAATACAACCATCAATTGTACGACTTTCAGTTACGTTTTCAGTGCTTTTGATGGCAACTTCTCTCTTTTCCTGCGCTGATCTAGCAACTCAATTTCTAAATCTGGGTTTGACGATGCCTTATTGGATCAAAATTGATAAACGGGGGGTTGCAATGAGAAAATCAGGGTGTAATTTGTTTTAAAAAAAATTGGTCGGGGGGACGTCTATTCCGGACTGGAGAGTAGACATTTCGTATTTAGGTCCATTTAAATGTATGAAGCAATCATCACCAAAGCCTGTTTGCCAACGTAACAAAAAGCTATGTCTTTTCAGAATTTATTCATTAGACATGCATGTTTTAACTCCTTGGAAGCAACCCGGAATCCGATGGCAAAATTTGTCGATAAAGCTCCTTGGTATCCTATGCTATTTTTGGCAAACGTGAGCAAAATTTTCTTCCAGTGTTATTGGACAACTACAAGAACCATTATTAAGTTTTTGTTAAATAACGATACCTATTCTTTGAAGCATCTATGAGGACCAGGGGCGGACTGGCTAAATCTTTCAGTCCGAGCAGCTTGACTAAAACGCCCCATGAATTCTATCAATAAATTTCCAAACTATTGATGCCAGATTTTTCATATATACATTGCAGAGTTGTCCATATTCTGAGTCTAATTTTCTCTATAATTAATGAAGCCGGTTCAACCCGAAAGGCCCGACCAGCCAGTCCGCACCTAACGAGGACTGTTTGCTGGCCATAGAGCAACAGCAAAACCTACAAAGTGGCGCATATTTCAGTTTCTACTGTTTTGATGTGATGTGAGTAGCAATAACATGCTAAAACATAAATGGTCTCCCCTCTTCCTGAAAAACTCGAGCAAGTAAATTGAAGATGCTTTCTTGGTGTTTTACCTCGTTAATGTTTCTTTTGCACTCTATGAAGTGACTTGCCATTTGGCCCAATAAACCCTAGACATACAAAAGTCATTGTCTTCCAAAAAGGGATGAAAACGTTTTGCTATCATTTTTTAGCCCAAAATGGTACTCATCTGAAAGATAACCAGAATCGTCTGAAAAGATATGCAAGTTCGCAAACTAGAGCTACTTGGCAACGCTGCACAAAATTCCCTCCGCTCCTTTGCTACGTTCTCTTGGATGACCAGCTTTTTGCTAAAATGAAAATAGCAAGCTTTTCTGAAAGTATGTTAGATTGCTAATGCAGTACTGATGTGACATTCTACGACTTTTCCAATTTATAGGCAAGATACACTGTTGTCCTGCAACTTTTCGACAATATGTTACTCTTTATGGGACAACTCTGTTGACTTAGGCACAATCCTGTACTAACAATTGAAATGCAATAGGTGTGAGATTATTTTCTAAATAATCTTGAAAAATCACGCTAGAGTATTGCCCTGTGTTCTGCCACCAAAGCCATGTTCACAGGGAACACAATGCTAAAGCTATGCACATTGTTGAAAAAATCTATTTTCAGTAGCTACCATTTTGAGTATCGTGTTGAAATATTTTTTGTCCCTCTAATGTACCATAACTCAATTTAGAAGGATGCAAGATGTTAGCAGCGCGCACATAAATCAATGGACAGAAATAAACACATACAGTAATGTTAGTATATGGACAGCAAGCACTTGTTAGCCAGCTAGTGGGCACTAATGCGACTTTGTATGTGGATATGCAGAGCTTATTTTGCCTTTGGATAAAAGTATGGAGTTCCTAGCAAGTTACAGCTGACATTTTTTCCTAATAACAGAAACACCAAGAAGGGACAGCACAGACTGCTCAAAAGTTCTTGGTGGACCTGCTCAATATTAAAGAAAAAAAAATGAGCAGCATTTACTTACTGAAAAATTCTTCATTTATTTCAGATAAAAGCCCTTTGGCCCTTGATCTTCAGGGAAAAACGAGAAGAAATAGTGTACAAAAACATGATGAAAGAAGAAGAAGCAGCATCGGTCTTCTTTTGAATCGACCATCAGTCTCAAGCATATCTGGTTCAAATCCCGTTCTAGACATTGCGCGAAGAAGAAGCTCATTAGATCAGAATGAGGTCATGCCTTTTTACTTAAAGAAGAAATATGACAATCAACAACAGCAGCAAAAGTCCACCCGTGGTCCCCCAAGATTGTTGCCAAGACGAGGCTCTGTTTTCCTAGATAATGAAAGAAACCTGTATGAAAGACAATTCATGCCATCAAGTGCTGATTTAGGCACTGTTTCATTTAAGTCATTTTCGGAAGGATCCTCGGGTCTTACTGAAGAGAAAAAAAATGCAATAAGGAGACAGTCTCTAGGCAACATAGATTTTGAGCGCAAGCGGAGGCCAGAATCAGGTATTTTCATTTCATTTCATTTCATTTCAATTTTAAACATTTATGCATAGTGGCCCCTCCGATCTTGTCTGTTTTTAAGGGGGGGCCATGTTAAAAGATTTTTAAAATTAAAATAATACTTACAAAGAAATTTATGAAAATAATGTCAATACATTTGCTTATTTATCGAGTATTATGATGCCAATAAAAATGTAAATATCTCTAATCAATATTGAGTTAGACTCTAAATATGTGGGGAAATTTTCGCAATGATAATATTTGGTTTATTGCTATTTGTCAGCACTTGAACTATTGGCCTTCTCTTGGCTATCGAGAGTATTCTTATGGTTTTTTTACTTTAGCAATCCTTTTCCTCCTCAGCTAATTGGAACAAATTTCTAATAGCTTCAAAGGTGGAATGTCTGCCTTCTGCCCTGCGAGAAGTAGACTTACCAGAGTGAATGACATGTAAAAAATGCCTCATTACAAATTGATTCCGGGATGCCATCTTCATAGGACTCCAGAATAACAAATGAAAATTCAAAGCATGCTTCAATAACGTCTGTAGGCCATTAAGTAAAACCTTTTTCTAATATGTAAATGGCACATATTTAAAGAAAACACACTAATGCCAATGATGACAAAGGTCGTCCTGATTTCTGCTTTCGGACTAAAATGGCAAACGAGCTAGTTGAGCTGATTATGAATATGAAATGACTTTTCTCCTATCATGTCAGAATATTTATCAATTCTTCCAAAATTTCTCAAGCCAATGAAATCAGAGAATCAGACGCAAAAATACGATGATTGTTTTTAGCTTGCAAAACATGTTTTGGAGCTAACTCGATCCATCATCTGCAGTTACTGAAATACTAAATTGCTTTAGTAGAATGCAGTAATAAACGTTGTAGAATCAATAGAAGGTATAACGAAAATAATTTGAATAAATGACGAAAAAAACTTTAGTCAAGATGTTTGTATGTTCAATTTTGGCGTTAGTTTGAGAGACACTAATTAATTTGAGAGACGTTAATTTGAGAGACCGAATCAAAATTTTGCTTGGCATAAACATAAAGAGAGTAAACGTCCCCCATGCTCCCCCCAGTATACACGTTGCTAGTTGCCAGATCAAATGTGATGCATTCACCACTTCATAGTAAACTAGGTCTTATGAAACAGTTTGTTACAGCTCCAAACAAAGAAGGTTCCATAATTTAAGTACTCATACAGTTAAAGACGGCGTATCTACTGGAAGTAAAATTAGGAAACTTACCGAAGATCCCTATTTTCTTTCTACAATGACGGATGTGGAGAAACTGCATGGCTTTCATTTTGAGAGGTAATATTAAAGTTTCTAGATGATGATAAAGATTCTGAACATCAAGTTATCGAAGAAAAAATTTTGAATAGTATTCAAGGACAGGGTTGTTGCACAAATTTGATAGTTAATTTTTTGCATGCACAATTAAATTTTAATCGAAAAACTTTTGGTGACATTAATAGTATATGAAAATATTGGAAATGTAGTGTAAGGGTAGACATGATGAATTCTTAATGGCGGACTTTTCAATTCCCACAGTAGGAGAATAATTCTTCAAACCAACAAATAAATGCGTTTGAATAAAATTATATTCATAAATGAGCAGAGATGTGTTCTGTTTTGGTTCAATAAATTCATTATCATGACAAATGTAATTTAATTTTGCAAAAAAGTTTGAAGAGGTGGATTCTGACTGCAAATTTAAAACAAGCATAGTCAAATTGGGTACCAATCTTCACCTTTGCGAAGTAAATAGAAAAAAGTTATAAAATGCTCAATAGAATAATGCAAGAGCTATTTCGGAGGCTATTTCACCTCTTTGGGAACAGCCTCAATTCTGTCAAAAATGTTGTGGGATAGCCTCGTTTGTAAAACCTAAGGCTGCCTTCTGAATAATTCTACTGGGCACAGAGAGCTAAAAATGTAAGTTAGATAAAAAAGAACTTATATATCATTTTCATTTTCTTCTTTAAATATTACTGCTATAATTTTTTTTATGCGTAAAAGTTTCATCCTTTTATTTTTAAATTCAGAGAATAACTAGCACTTTGCCAAATCCAGAGTTTTTCTATTCCAAGACAATTTTTCCAACTCCAGCAAATCCAGCTTAGAATGGCACATGTGATAATGACGGTGCTTAAATGACAATTGAAACTTACATTATGCCAATTCTAAGAATTACAATGGGAGATAAGATTTGAATTTTAACGAAAAGGTAAGCAGTTTAATTCAGTTTAATAAGCTTTAGGTGCTTTAAGAGTTGGCAAACATTATATAACAGAAATTAGCCAGCAAAGCTGGATTCATCCAATGAATTAACGCATTCGATTCAATAAATATATATCAAAGCTAAGTAAAATTAGCCTAGCACTATCTGAATCATAACGGAGATATGCTACAACCTGCTGATATGGGGGACATTGTCGAAAAACCTTATACAAAAGATTGAAATCCAGCATATACATCCAGCAAGGAAAGGGAAAAACCTAGGCATTGAAGTAAGTGACACAAATGTTCTGCAAAGGGTAAACTGGAATAGAATTGATTATATTTATAAACGAAATTTTCCCACAGAGATACATAAAATAGTAAAGAGAGCAGACGGTTACAGACCAAGAGTTAAAATTGAAAAAAAGAGATCTGCAGTTGCGGGTTAGGAGATTGAATAACGCAGAAGTTGAAAGGCACACGTTGACTTAAAGAAGAACTATTGTTTGGAAGGAATTAACAGACGATGTAAAGAATGGCAACAGCAAAGAAGTAAAATCTCCTGACCAAGAAGTAGGAGTACAGCGATCTTGAAAAAGCAATATTTAACAACAAAAAGCAACAATGAATGGAAGGGACAGCAACAATAACAAACAAAGATTTTAATGCTTTATTTTAAATTAGATACAGGGAATATATTTTTAAAATCTTACATAGAATAAAGCTATTAGATTGTAATTAGCTTCATTATTACTACTTTTTAGCACTTTAATTTGAAGGTCCACTTAAGTCAACTTGAAACTGATATATTTAGTGTTGTTATGACATAACATTAAACTGCATTATTAAATAGAGAAAATATGCATTTAGACATGCATGCAATAGTATGATTAATTTGTCTTCAGAGAAATATCCAATCACGAAATGCATTAGTTGGCTTTAATTATCAATCACCGTATTTATTTCAATTCCCCTTTTTAGCAGGATTGCAGAGATAAGCCACACCAATATGTTGGAAAATTTCCAATGCAATGTAAGATAGTAACTGCTAGATTCTCATGCAGGTACAGAGAGAATAAACCTTGCTCTAGAGCGTATACCAAATGAAACTATTCACGAAGAAAGATCTCCAAATGAGAGAAGAGCAAGCAAATTAGTCCATGCTGAGAGCACATCTAATACAACTTTACCAGCATGGAAGAGGTCGTTTCTAGGTAGCCGCAAATCTTCAATAATAGAGAAGAGGCCACCTATAGCCAATGGCCAACGTAGACACACAGTCGGAGATATTCCAAGAGTAGCTGAATTGACAGAGAAGCAAAACCTTATCAAGATATCCAGGAGCAAGGTAGGTTCATTTCTGATTTGCTATCTGTATTCGCCACAATCTGCGAAGAAAATTGTAACAGTAATAGACTGAGTTTGGTGAAATTGGTGGGTCTTTGGCGACAATGTCATTTGTTCAGCCTTTTAGACTGCCAAAGTGAATCTAGAAGTATGGGGATAGTTGGAGAGATGGGAGCAACCCTGTGGTTGTTATGCTATTAAAGTTGTTGCTTACACACGCATTATCATTATGATGGGGCTTTTTTGTCGCAGGCACTACTTTTCTTGTCGCAGGCACCACTTTTCTTGACGATTGTACCACTCTTCGTGACGCTTTCCATTTGAGTAGAAAGCAAAAAGAAACAGCAACTAACATCTTGTCTCTCATTCAAGAGGAAGAAAGGAATAATTTAAAAAGTTAGAGCCGTTCTCATAATTCTTGATAAAAGAATTGATTAAAATTTCTCTTAGAAGCATCAGTCTAAAAAGTCCACAGCTGAAGCTTCCAAACAAAAACTGCACAAAAAATGTCCCAAGCGAATGAAAGTCAATCTCCTCGCCAAATGTCCTTGACTCATTTCAAAACTGAAGCAGTCAACCTTTGGACAACATATCCAAACTACTCCCTAACAGTGTTGTCGTTGTTGCACGGAATATGCATGGACGTATAAAACGGGGCAAGAGGACTGTAGTCCCTTAGAAATGAGATTAATTCCAGCACTTGAAGTGAAAAAGCAATATAAAACTTTCTGACTGCACCCCAAGCCTCTTTCTTCCTTAGGCAGAAAAGCTCACAGTCCCCTATACTTGAAGCTTTTCTGCATGAACATCGATAATTGTTTATGCTTTTATAGACCGGCCAAAGTAGTTTCTTTTATTATGTAATGACGGGGGAAGGCCTTAAGGTCCATAAAGATGCCTCGACACAGGAAAAACTAAGAAGAGAGAGAAAGACCTAAGTAGATAGAGAAATAGGATCAAGTTGGTTGATGTTAGATTTCAAAGATGATAAGTTTTTGCATTCGGGGAAAGTAGTTGCAGGCAATGTGCCCCATGTGTAGCGATTTCAGGCTACTGGATGATGGTTAACTCCTGTACCTGGAAGCAATCTTAGCCTAGGCCTAATGCAGAACTGAAAATATAAGTTCGACTCTTTCATGTTTACATTTTTGATGCAAATGAAAGACTAACTCTAAGTCAATAAACACAGAGTACATAATACTCACACAGTACATAACAAGTGGCATACATTTGACAGATACAACACATTGCCCGAAAAGGTGTTCATGGAACACAATAGCACTCCAAATAAACGCTAGACTGACACACATAAGATGTCAGCTAAAGGAACACGAAAATGCAACACAAAATATATACATATAAAACTATTACGCTAAGCATAGCTGAGAAGTGCTTGGAATGATAAATAATTTGTGAGCGTCGTGGATTAGCTAGCGTCAATTGGAAAAGGTGTGGTTGGTTAGAGCTTCTGGTTGTTCGAATACGCCTCACTTGATCTGGAATAACATTCTCGATTTCCAGAGCAATGTCCATGAAAATAACGATAGACTACGATGGAAGAGAGAGACTGATGAGATTTGGTGAGATTTGGGTTGTTGATGAGACGGATTGCTTTAGGCCGGATTTTATCGACAAGATGGAGATAGGATTTAGAATCATCGCCCCATACCTAGGAGCAGTCCTCCAGAGAAGGTGAAATCTGGGATTGGTATATAGTTAACAGCTGAGAAGGCGATAAATAGCCGCTGGCTCTAGAAGGAAAGGCGAGTTGCTGAGATGCACGCTTAGCAACGGAATGGACGTGGTGCTTTCAAGTGAGATTAGGTGAAATAGAAAGACCAAGTTAAGTGAAAGAAGATAAAATGGTGAAGCTTGCGTGATATGATAATCTGTGTTCTCTTTTCTTGATTGAACTTAGCAAAGTTATTGGTACGTCACCTCTCTACATTTGTCAAGTCATTGGTGGGAAGTGAAGCTGAGGTGTTACAATGTGATGAAATATTGGAATAGGCAAGGTGGTGTGGAGTGGATGAGAAGATGAACTTAGATACGTATGATCAAAGAAATGGAAAATGCTAGAAGATGGAGAGGAAAGCAGGTAATTTATGAAGAAGAAGAAGAATAGAACAGGGGAGAGATAACACAGCCCTGAAGGAAATGCAAGAAGTAACCATAACTAAGTTAAGGAGTCCAGGGAAGCAGTGTCCCGTACTGAAAAATGTGTCTCCAAAAGTTAAGGAATGGCTAACTTGATACTTGATACTTTTTCTTTTTATTGAATATTAACATATTTTTAAAATAATTGCATCTGTGGGTGTTACTTAATTTAATTATGGATGGTAAAGTTTCCGGCAAAAGGTAAGTTAATCCAGGCTTTGACTATTTCACTGCAAAGTAATGAAGACTGAATGCACCAAGAATATTATGCCGACATGCTACGAACATTTATCAATGAAGGCGGCGTTCTTCCTTAGTTCCTACTACAAGTATTCGTGAAGGAGTTTCAGCGCTCTTAAACTGTACTCATTGCCGGCGAATGAAACTGGATTTAGCAAGATACTTTAATAGACTGATTACGCTATTGCATAGCTGTTAAAATAAGTTGTGCAAAAAGGAATGGCACTGGCTGCACCCAGAGCGACAAGGATGAGATTTCACGAACAGAAGATAAAGCTACAGATAGGACTTTTAGCAGGCAAAAGACGAAAAGCCTCCTTAGCTCGTGCTCGGACAGGCCTTTGCTGCCAACTTTATTTACTAAAGTCCGGTGCACAAGGTGAGGATTTTGCTGAGCAAAGTTCCACGAATCAAACTTTCCTGAACAAAATCCTCACCATTTGCGGTCAATTTTTGCTGAGGAATTGTTCATTCGTGCCTGTGAGGAAAATATCTAGTATGTTTAATATTTTCTGCCACGAATGAACAGTACCTCACAGTTTGCGCTGCCAGTGAGGATTTTCCTCACCGTCTCCTTGACGACAATCGAATATCAATATCAGAGTACAATGGGTGCACAGAGGCAGTTCAGGTGAGATACCATCCTACAAGTTGGAACTGTTGTTGTTAATGGAACTTAGTTTACTGACATTTTGCTCGAATATCACGGTATATACAAGGTGAGCTCAAGGGAATTTAAAAGAAGAAATACAAGAGGAAAGCTCGCTGCTGAGATGGCTCTGAAGTTGGAATAATCAGATTTGAATTTTTACATTGGTATACGTAATTGCTATGAAGAAAAGGATGTTGTTTGATGCTATTATTTGGTTTACTTTACTTTTTTATGTGATTTGTAGGGTGGTACGCTCATTTTAGCTTCTCTGCATGTTGAAATCAGTGCACCCATTGTAATCTGATATTGTTATTTGATTGTTGTCAAGGATATTCCACTGCTCTTCAACGGTAAGGCAAGTACCAGTTTGGACTTTTTTGAGATCCTCTTGAGACCTTTGACTGCGATTGGCATTACTTTTGCGGCTACGCGGCCCATGGTCTGCACATTTGATTGATATATCCTTTGGGATTCAATAGTTGTTTAAAGTTCCCGTATGCGTTTTGCCATGTTATGATCATACTTTAGTCTTCCGATTGCATTTTGGAAAATGCGATTGAGTATTTTTTCTTCCCTTAGCATTTCTTGTAAATTATTCTCATTTTCCGCCAGTTTCCCTATAACTTCCAAGAGTTTATTTATATCGATCGACCGGTATTGAGCATACTCCTGGAGAGTTTAAATCATGTGCTGTGCCATTTGCAGGATCATAGGTTGAAAAATGGGAGAAATTAGCCGTATCATTGGTCGTATCGTTGCAATTTATATTTGTTGAGGATTGGGTGGGGGAATATGGGTTAGATGTGTCATCTGCAAGGCATTGAAGTTTATCCATTTCTGCATGGCATTCTTAATGTTCTATTAGGCACTCCACGGATGTGCTAACTCCATCCAGATATTCAAGAAACGAATCGTGTTGCTGATTTTCTTTACAACTTCATCCTTGGCTTGACTTTTTTCTATTTTATAGGATTTTGGTCCTTTGTCATGGAACTTCTGTTTCAGCATTCCATCCAAACACATCTTTTATTATCGATACATTAGATATTTATTAGTGCATACACACACTACATTAGCGATATCACCGCTATCTAGGCCATAATCTTTATTGACAACGTCGCAAATTCGCTCGATATATGCTCTCTTTTTAACTTCACTCCGATCTTCTCTATTGCCTCAATAATATTCTCCATTGATGCCATTGTGAGTAAGAATAAGAATGAATCAATGTCTTTTTCAACTGTCTATAGTACTCTGTCTTTTAAACACCCAGCTTGCTCTGTCATCCTCTGGACAAGGCGAACAATATAATTTGGTTCGATCACAAATTTGAATTTTGGATAGGAATAAAAAAAGATGCATATCATGTGACGGAACGTTTGGCGATAATGTTGAGGTGTAAGCTTCTTGTGTGCAAGCAAGATGGCACTGATCTGTGAAAGTTAGCTTTCTTGAACGCGGGGGGGGGGGAGAGAAGGCAAATGCTTTCAGACATCAAAAAAGCTACTGGAAAATCAAATCTTCAGTTAATGGCATATAGAATTCCCCAGGAACTTGGTAGTGTTGTCACAACGCACATATGATGCTTGCATATAAAGCTTTCAGTGTTGACGGAGTGATGACGTCATGCATAATATGAAAAAGAAATCAACCTCAATGAGGATCTAATCCTGCAGAGATCCTCTTTGCATTGTCATGCACGTGGAACAACTAGTTGCATAGTCATGCATATAGACCTAAACATTGATACTTTGATTTAGAAATGCACATTAGATTGCTTCAATGATTTTCAAGCATTTTCCAATTATCTTTATTCAGAGTTTTGAGAAGGAAAGAGTATGTTCTTGCCTGCATGAAAGACCATTGCTTGAATTTCAACACTTGTAGTCTTTGAGCTGAGCGGAGCTTGAAAACGAAACGGCTTCTTTCACAGTAGATTGAAGATTCTATGGCAACCAAACTTGCAAGATAACAGGATGGATTTCGCATAGAGAAGTTTCACTACAAGGAACGACGATATTTTTAAATATTAGTAGCAATATTACAACACTAGGAAAAAGATTGCATGTTTAAGCAGATGATTGGTCTAACTGAACTTCCCTTGAAGCCAGTTTTTCGCATCATTTGCAACTGTTATTGACTTAGATGGGTTTCATGATGCTGGTAATGCATTTTAGTGCCATTACGATGATTACATAAGCATTCATCTGTCTAATACGTTAGAATACATTGAATATCAATGTTTATTCACTTCTTCCATTCATCAGTTCAGCTCAGAGTTATATAGGAATATGAATTAGGGAGTTGTATCCTGTGAAAGCTGTAGTCATTGACAAACTAAACGTGTACAAGTGGTTAGAAGGGTGGCAAAGTAGAAATAGATGAAGTTTGTATTTAAATTAATCAGTCTAAAGTATAACCTTAAATTTATTCTCTTAGATTTGAGATTTAGATTGGCTGAATGGTATTGAGATCAATAATTGAAAACACTTCGAGATTTTGCATAAAATTACTAAGAAGTGGGTAACACAAGTATGACATGCAGTCGAGCGGATTGTCACAGTAAACAGGAATGATTTCAGATTTTATGGAACACATTGCCTTCCCCTGCTTTCCCCCAAGACCTACAACTTATCATCCTTCAAATCTACCATAACAAGCTTGATCTTGTCTCTCTATCCATTTAATCTTTCTCAATTTTCCTAAGTTTTTCCTTTTTCGCGGCATTGTTACAAGTCCTAAGGGCTTTCCCCGTCATTATTTACTAAAACAAAGTACTAACAGGGTTCATACCCAATACACAAATCAAAATTCCCTGGCTATTCTCTGACAGATAATCAAAAACACCCACTTTTCCTCTGACCCCCATTTTACATATTTACAAAAAGAAGTAAGGAAAAGGCAACCTAATACATTGGTAATGTACTTAGATTTGCTATAGTAATATAGAAAATAACAAAATTCCCATTGTTTAAGAAAAAATGGAAGAACCACTTTGTGAAGAACCAGGCAGAGTTAATGAAAATGATATGAGGACCAAAGAACTTGTTTTCCCAGACTTTTCTTTGACGTGGATAAATACTACTGAAAATTGCCTGATTCTTAGTATGCCTATTTTTCCAGGTATTGCAGGTTCAGTAAGAACCCAGGTTGAATATTGAACAGAAAGCTATCGATCTATGTGAAGTGACTCTATTCTTATGACAAAAACCAGCTACGATCCAAAACGAGGGCAACTGAATGGAGGCTATACTAAAATGAGGGAAGGGGAGCAAATTCACAACTGCAGAAAATTCTAATGTAAGGAAGGGCCGCAAAAATATGAGTTTTCACTTCTATTTTTGCATTTCTATTTTCCTCAAATGCCTAGGTAGCATGCTGAAATTTGTGTGCCTCCTGCCTTCCAGATTTCCATGGTAGAGCCATTTTGTTACAAAAGACTTCGTTTGAGCCAAATTAAAAAGTAATAACTTGTAGAATCATTAAATAACATGATCCTGAGACTATGAATTTTTTGCTTATTAGAGCTTGAGAGAGATGAGTTTGGGATCCAGTGGAAAAAAGAGAGAGCCCATTTTTGATGACAAAGATGTTATCTTCCCAGCATATGACAAAGATCGAGGCTTCACTGTCAAAGAATTCATTGCGTTGCGAAAGTGCAGATACTTAAGATTGTCAAAGCTCAATTTGCAAAGTATGCTATGGCAGTCGAGACACCAGGATTTGATAGAATATTAAAGATATCTGAAAAGTTGAAATTCCAAACACTATTGCATCAAACAAAAACAAAAATAATATCTGATTCAGCAACATCATTTTGAAAGAGTGACATTTTTGCATCAAGTTTTAATCAACTTTGGACTTTTGACACGTTATTCTCCAACTATTTAGTTTGCCATTTGTTTGAAAATACATTTCATGTACAACCAGTGGATTTTCTTTAAATGGTTGTAACTTCTTTTATTCATATCACAAACAGCAATGGATATTAAAACGATGCTACTAGGCCTTGGAAATAAATAGAGCATCAAATTGCTTTGCCAAACTAAATAGATTTGTCAGGAAGATACAGAATAAACTGTTGTAACTTGAATTATAAACGTTAGGTCATGCTCCAACCATGTATATGTTAGTTTTGAGAATTGGCTATGGAACATGTTTTGATCGGTCTTAATTGTCATCAGCTTGTTTATTTACAGTATCAATGAACGAAAAATATCAATTGATAGTATTGCCAATACTACTTCGCACTATGTCTTCACAGAAATGAAAGTACCCAGCCAGCCAATAAGGCCTACAGCGTATATCTTCATTATGCTTTACGATATGTTAACCTTAATTCAACTATCTATAGTTAGCAAAACTTCAATGTGATCTAAAAAAGAACCCTATTTTAAATCTATTATAATGTTACTGGCAAGAGTGTCAAACTGTCATGAACAACAAGATATAAAGATGATGGGTGCATTGCTTTTCAAACAGGTAAACATAGAAAGCAAAATTACTGTATAATTCAAAGTTCAGTATGAGAATAATTTTCATCTGATTCCTCAAAGTCTTTTTCTTTCATTTCTGGGAATCCGTCTCCTATTTCGTCATCAATGTCTTCACTTCCGCCGCCCTCTTCATAATCATTGCCTGGTTCTTTCTCATCATCTGGATTTTCTTCACTTTCAGAGTCTGCTCCCATGGGCATCAACTGTCTTATCTTTGCAAGGTCCTTGTCGCTCAAACCATCAATATCTTCCATTGTTATGACATTGTCCTTATTCTTATCGACAATAGCCTCAATCTGAAAGAGGTTAACAAAAGATAAATCATTTTCAAATTATTCACAAACATTGCACGAAGACTTCCTTAGATTGCTAAGAAGTTCCTTAGATTTTCTAAACCTTGCCTTTTCTTCACAAGAAGTATTCTGAGAGCAGAAAAGAGTGGAACTGGGCTTTCAAACTTGTTAAAGTTAGTCAGCAGCGACGTAAGAAGCATTCAAAAAGCGAGGGGTGGGCGCACACATCTTCAAAGGGTAATCTCACAAGCAAAAATGGGAACTCTTTAAGCTGCAATGGAGCACACCACAGAAAAACTTATGAAAAAAATGGGGGTAAGTGTCCTCTGTGCCCCCTCCAATCCTTAGGTCTATGGTAGTTACTTTTCTATAAAATTTGAAAAGTACAAACTACATAGTCCGCGTGTGCTTCTGGGACTCAAGACAGTACCAACAAATTTTGACAGCTCACGGAATAAGATAAAACTTGAAAATACTCAAGCTCTATTTCCAAGGTTGTAAAAGTGTTGCTTTAACCCCACGAATTTGATAATGGCAGATAATATTTTGCCTTTTTCGGCCAAAAAGAAACGTCATGAACAGAAATTCCACACTGAAATAAAAATAACGCACTCTCTGACAATTCTACAGAAATTCGAAAAAATTTCCCTAGATTCCAAAATTCGTTAGAAAGATCAATACAAAGGCAAAAATTCCTCACTTTGAGGAAATTTCCTTAAAAGTAAGAACACTGATTTAGACTATAGTGCCAGGAATATGAACGATCCTAGAGATTCTCAGAATCTGCAACTCAATTCTTCTTGCATACAGTGAATACGACGACTATTGTTTTATATAAGCTTCAGACGCTATTCTGGCAGTCATCAGTCAACGAGTGATGCTGTTAAAGTGCAATGGGCAATGACATATGATTGTCTCACCAAAAGGCTGGCTGGTAAACGTGCTTGTAAATGATACGAATTTTTAAACCATCGAACATGAAGATCCTTCATAAATAGCTTAGATTACGTCAGAAGTATGCGAAAAAAACTGGGAAATCTTTGTACTACAGGTCACATTTCAAAAATATGCATGAAAAGATAGCTTAATAGTCGAAGAAATATCTAACTATATTTTGGTTAGTTAGAGGTCGATCAAATATGTCTGGCTCTAATCATTGCTTAAATGCAACTTAGAGAGACCACTTCATTCTTATTGCCGCATTTAACTTTATCAGTCTAAAACACTAATAATCTGAGCAAATACTTCATTACTCTGTCATCTGCATAGGCTTATACATTGCTATGGATACAGTATTTGAAACTGAGTAGATTAAAATATTTTGACAAATACGATATGAGGCTAAGGACTTCATAACTACAAACAAGGAGGTTTAGATACGTTAAGGCGTCGGTCACTGTACCATTTATCAAAAGACAATGCAAGAGATTCCATGACCTGAAAAATTTAGAAAACAACCAGCCGATAACCCACAACCATTAAAAAATCATGAATGCCTTTGTAGAGAATACGAAGAGGTTTCTTAGTAAAGTGAAAATATTGTTGCTGCAAATATAAGCCGTTTAAAATGCATGCCAAATCCCAGATTGATAAGATCACGTCCTATTGATTCATTGAGCAAATGTGCATGCCAAATATTGAAAATGTAACACCACACGACTTATTCACATATACACATTGCAATTGCAATACAGTACTTTAAATTCTCAATAGCGGGTAGGAAGCTAGGAGTTGAGAACTAGGAGGAGAAGTTGAATGGTAATGAGATTGTTTCAAAAGAGGAAAACTAATAGACGGAGATGCTGATTGTGCAAAAAAGAGTCGTCTGTTGAGCAAAATCCTATGAAAATTAGTAATAGTCGTGTTTGGGGAAAGAGCTTTGTCAGGCATTAGCAATATATCCACTCTAAGCATAGCAAATAAAGCACTAAACCAGCATCATGCATTGCAATGCTACTTTGAATTCATTGCCATTAAGAATATTAGTCTGTTTCTTTAGAACTTTCCGATTTCAGGGCTTGATAACATGAAATACAACATAAGAATTGTTGCTTTACACAAGCCCTTTTTCTGCCTGGATTACAATTCCATTTTAAGTCACACTTCTTCTGCATTACACAGTCAATCATAAACCATCAGTCGAGGCTAGCAAATAAGGCAGGAGTAGCGAGCACTTGCAAACTTATTGCCGGATGGATTCAACAGTCTCGTGAGTGTTGTACATAAAGCCATGAAGAAAGTGCATTTATGTCTGCCCCCCCCTCTAGTTCCACAGAACGACTAATTCTCTTGAAATTTATACTTCAACTGCGGTTTCCAAGAAATGTTTCAACCTTGCAATTACTGCAAAACACTGTGGTGGACTAGAATAACTAATAAGTTCTGTGATGGACTAGAATAATAAGTTGTGCAATATCTTTTCTGGTGAAATTCCATTCATTTCTGTATTAGTGGCCTCAATACCACTATTTCATAAAATTCTATTCAATAAGAAAACTTAATTTGAACATTCAAAAACTGACATGTCAATACGTTCTCTACAGTAAATCAGCATAAGACATTTAATACGTCTGGTACTGCAATTTAAAACAAAATCTCAACAAATAGAATATCGATGATGAGTTTTACAAAGCTCAATAAAAGAGTGTGCTTAAGCCAGAGAGCAGACTGTAAGCATCACGGGATATAAGTGACTATCACAGCAAATGAGCCCACATGGCACTTCCACAGAAGCAAAAGCCAAATAACCTAAAGCGCCTAATATGTAGTGACGGCAACCGTAGACTATAAGAAACATAATAACATAATGAGAATAATAATTACAATGTAAATTTGCAAGAGTCTGTAGACGGTGACTTAAAAGCTGATTGTTCACAAAAGCAAAGTACTTGAAGTAATAAAGCAAAGAGACCGTAATTCTATAGTTTTAAGTAAAGAAACTAATGAATAAAGACAAATTCAAGATAAATTAGGACTATTACCAGCTTATATATTTGTTTTATTAACTTCAACCTCATTGCTGATCCTTATTCAACTTTCCATTCGATTGAATACTGTGGACGTCTGTCTTGCAGACATCTATTGGAAAGACTTGCAAAGTCTCCTTACCGACATCAAATATACTAAATCATTTATTTTTGAACCAATCTCTACAGCAAACAGAACTACTGACTTGGAAAAGAAGATCTCCACAATCAAAACTTGGCAGACAGTGTCAAAGAATACTGGTGAATCAAATTAGTTTTCTCCAAAGCAAAGAAAGGAATCGAATCCAAGGAACAAAAGATGAAACAATGAAGTAATATGGAGCAGCTTAGAACACGGATTAATTCCAGATTTCAAATCAAAAGACCAAACAGACAATTCAAAGACTACAATATGAGCAACATAGATCACACTAACTGTTAACGTTGTGACCATCCTAGCCAAGATGAGAATACAGATGCTCTAATTAGCAAAATGGAATGAAGATAACTTCGTTGAAAGCTGCAGTGTTTGTAACGGGACGGGCATACTTAACAAGACCAAACATTGAACACATCCAAAACAGGCAGCTTTACATGACCAGCAAAAGCATATTCAAAATAGTAAAATAAACCGTATAAAAAAATTAAAACCAGTAAAGAATGTGAGATTTGATAAACGCTTGCTGATACACTACCCTCAAGTGCCAAAGAAACGGGGATCCTCATAAACTGGGGGGTCGGAAAAAATTCCGAAATTTAATAAACGGGGGGTGGTTGGAATTTGAAAAAAGCTTTAAATGATTATACAAGGACGGAAAGAACAAAAACAGGTTATCATAAAGCATAGAACGAAAATATATACAGCAGTACGCTATTTTGCCATGGAAACTGGGCGTAAATAGTACTAACAATGAAAGGAAATGAAATGAGGGGTTTGTAACAAAAGAGAATTTCCGTAAAATTAATAAACGGGAGTCATAATAAGGTCTGGAGGGTTGGAAAAAATCAAAAACCTAATAAGCGGGGGGGGGCGTTTATTAGGCATCTGAGAGTAAGCAACCTTTCATGACAGAAAATAATATTCCATTCAAACTACTGCCTCAGATCATTTACTGATGACAAACTCTAGCTTTTCGTTTTCTCTATCATGTAAATCTGATTAAAATACTCCTAAATACCATACTTTTCACACACTAAATCACTCTTTCATACTCATACAAAATAGACCAAAACTAACCTTTTTGATCTCGCTCCTCGGAGCTTGCAATGCAACCTGCGAAGAGAGCACATATGCAAAGGTAAATTGTAAGTAGTAACATCAACAGCCTACGTAAAATGCAATTCCAGTACACCACACTCTGAAGAGGGAATCTGAAAATAGTTCGTTGTAGCAGGAGGTCATTAAAATGGGAGAAAAATTTGCTTAAGCATTTTAGTACTACTCTTTGGTGCCTAATGAAGGGTTGGAATAGTCGAGGGGGGATGGAAAAATCCCCAAAGCCTAATTACCGGGGGTTTGAATAAACGAGAGGTAGGGGGGAAATAGCCAAAAAGTTATAGAAAATGCAATGGTGTCTTGTCACAAAGTTCTATCAAAGTAGCATGGCACAGTCCAGAGAGCGAAACAACGCTGAACCATACCACATTTGCAATTAGCTTACTTTTCTTATGTTAATTCTTATATGAAGGTGAAATGATCTTCTTTAGAAATGGTCCTGGGCGAGATTTTACTTTAAAAACTAATAG
The DNA here is from genome assembly GCA_018155075.1 of Cassiopea andromeda. Taxonomy (NCBI): domain Eukaryota; kingdom Metazoa; phylum Cnidaria; class Scyphozoa; order Rhizostomeae; family Cassiopeidae; genus Cassiopea; species Cassiopea andromeda. Next base: position 533,260 of record WIPJ01000175.1, read on the forward strand.
CTGGGGGGCTGGAATAAGAATTTCCTGGGTGGAGAATTTCGAAAAATTAATTAGCGGGGAGGGGCTTCAATTAGGCAACCAAGAGTACATTCCTCAACAACCTTTCGATTGGCTTGTGTAGGCTACCTCTAAGTTCTGTGCACATTTAAATCAAAACAAGCTTAGCAAAAACATTTTCAATTTAAATGAAAATCTTGCTAATAGTACTTTACGCTCCTATTATAATTTGGAAGCAAAAAAGTCTGCTATAGCATTCTGCAATTTGGTTCACTGAAATGTTAAGAATGCTTTGTATAGGTGCTAAGATTTGCTCACATCTCATATTCATTTTCAGCATCACAAAAAGCACATGTTTCCAGAATTTCCAAAGCTTGCATCAACTCATTTCTAATCGGTGGATGAATGAATAGTTTGATACAAAGAGGGTATTTCTGATGCAATGATTTTAAACTTGTTCGTAAAAACGAGAGTCTGCTAAATGCGGGAATAAATTTTGATTTGCACTGGCAATAAACAAAGAAAAGATAATAATTTAAAATGACCAAAATGATGGCATGTCTACAGATGCAAACAGGAAAATACCAACCATAAGAAACTTATGAAATTCCTTCAATGTCATCTTTCCTTTATCCTTAACTTCCAATCCAAGAAGCTGCCTAAAAACAATAAATCGATCTTGAACAAAAATTTCCAATTGAAAGCAAGTGTAAACAGGAGCTAATATGGCATCAAACAGAAGCTCAAAAACATATGATTCATCATTGGAGGCTTGAGCCGTGCCAACCCCCCCCCCTTCCCCACAGTGAAGCATTATGAATAGGCATAATATAAGACAAAGGGGTGCTGAAGCAGATAAAAATCCTTGTGCAAGTAGAGGACAAATAGCATAAGGCCGGAGGTGAACAATTCCAGCTGTGAGGAAAAGAGGAATGGCGCTAAAGCAGATAGCAGCTAGATAGGGAAATAGAGCTAGTTATAACACTAAATCAAAACAACATCAAATTTATTATTGTAGTTCATTGTGACTCTACAGAATACTCCTGAAAACTGGCACTCTTAAGTTTAATCCGAAATTAATCCCAGCTAGGGAGTCTCAATACAGCGGAGCTCTCGCTGACTAATCATGCGATTGTACGCTCCTACACACGCTCAAATCTAATTGCACGTGCAATTGATTGTACCCCCAAATACGCATTCTTGAATGCTTTTGGTTACTTTAAACTCCGACTTCGTAAGTTGGAAAGGCAATGGCCTTTAACCAATCTTCAAAATATACACCCTAGTTTAATGACCACAATAATGATCCCCTTCCGACTTTCAAGAGCAGCATTTAGTCTGATAATGAACAACTGCTTTTACATTCATCGGTTAAACTACGAAAGTTTCCTTGCTTGAAAGAATTTGTTACATTAATTTTATCTTTTTGTACGTTACAATCCCTTCCTTTTTTGATTTGATCTGATCGTGCGTATGTAAAGATTTTTTTGCAGAATCGTACAGGCAAAAACCATTGACGTTTGCAAATTACCGCACCGGCAGTATTTTGCTTATGACGAGGTCTGAGGAATGTACAGGAAGGACAGAGCACAGTTGTTGCTGGGGTCTTTAACATTGCTCCCACGCAGTAGGAGTCTCCGCTTTCTGGGGTCCCAGTTGAGCAGAGGAAAACCTTTGAAAATGTATAGGAACTTTTAAGGGGAATGGAAAAGTGTTCGCACAAGGCGGGTGTCCCAGTTATCCTGCGTCCCAGTCATCAAGACTAAAATGTAGATATATTTCAACGTCACATGTCACTTTCACTAAAAAGCAGCAAGTGAATGCGAAGATACCAAGTTGCCAAACATACACAAATATATATACATATATATATATATATATATAGTACTTATCCCCTGATGAGTGGGCAACCACGAAACAGGCTTGTAAGGATGAAACGGTAGCTTAATTTGCCGTTTTCCTTTATTACCTTATACAGCTCTATCACCCAGGTATTGAGCACTGTATTGCGGAATTTATCGCTACGCTATTATATATATATATATAT